>OZ024902.1:76829016-77061516 GCA_964017125.1 Flabesymbios commensalis
TAGGTTAACAAATTATTTCTTTGTATTTGATATAGCCGCCTAAAATTGGATAACACACAAGGCAACAGTCAAGATTAATAAAAGGACAGATATTAGATTTAACAGACATCCAGTCCAAGATGCTCTTATCTCCCAACAATGCTGTACATAAATGCATAACGTGAACTGATTGTGCATTCACTGTGCAGTGTTGGCCTACACAACAGACACCCGACCTCAGCCGATGCGGCACAATGTTAGGCCAGAGTCGAACACGATGGGTCAACGCTGCACCAGCACCAGCCGAACGCCCCACGTTTGCTGGGCTACTTCTTGGAGGCTGGTCCAGCATCAAAACCATACAGCGACAAAGCCTGTTTGCCGGATTGGTGGGGGGAGTGTCATCCCCGAGAGGGGGGCACTACCCGCATAATGGCGAATGGAGCCAATTCCAAGCAAGGGCTAAGCGTTGATCTGCTACTGGTACACAGTCCACGGCGCTAGCCCAGCATTAAAGCAACATTGGTTCAATGTAGGCCGAAGTTAGTAGTGTGCATGAAGTGATCAGTAAACATGATACATTGGAGCGTTGTGAGGCCGACGTCCTAGATTGTGAACCAACCTTAGCCATCACCGGGTCAATGTATCACGTTTACTGGCAATTCAGAGGTAGGCTAAGCCTAGGTCAGATAAGCCCCTATTATGCTTGTAGCAGATTGGAATGGTTGTTTGAATTATGACTCAATACTGTACAGTGTGGGCCAACCATAATAAGTAACGTGGAAGATCTTTCAAAAGGTAGTAAGTGGTGACGTATACTAGACATAGGTACGTTTAACGTTTTCATTCATAACTTTGTGCCAAGATATTCAAAACCTTAGCAAAAACCATAATACTAAATGATTTTTTCAGTGCTCTCAAATAGGAGTGAAAATGATAATATTACTCTTATTATTATTATTATTATGTTTATTTTTTATTATTATTATGATGATATTAAAGGGACCCCTTGGGATGAGACATTTTCAATGTTGTCAATTTTGAAAATTTAACTTATATGAAGCTATATTGCCTACTCATCTGAAGTAATAATACAAATAAGTCAAAAAACAATTTTAAAGCACCGAAAAAGAGTGAAATAGTTATATTTCCAGGTTGTATATTGCCATGTAAGCAAAACAAGTCAGCAATATACAGCACTTCACACCACATTTTCCCACGTCTTGGCCGAGGAGATCAAAGCAATCGCCGCTAATTGGTGTCTGATTGGTGTCTTATAGTCAGGACATGAGGTGATACACCTGCAACACTGATTGTCTGCCCAACGCTGGGCCGACGGCATCAACATGTGGCCCATTGCTGTAGGAACATTCAGTCGTCCTTCAGCATGTGTTTAGGTATACAAAAAGTTTGTTTGGGTTTTAAGCGGTTTCATAGAAATATTAAAAAGAAATATTTGTAAAAATCTAAAAAATCTGAAAAAAATAAAATCATGATCCGGGGGATACACTACTTCACTACAAAACTAAAAACGAAAATTGATGTCATCCCAAGGGGCTGCTTTAAGGGAAAATTATTATTATTATTATTATTATTATTATTATTATTATTATTATTATTATTATTATTATTATTATTATTATTATTATTATTATTATTCAACAATTTGACGACGAAAAAAAATTCTGAACATCCTTTTATGGATTATCCTAGTCAAGTTGGAAAATCAGGTAACTTGTATATCCAAGATGGCCCCTATCGGCTAATTTGCATATTCAAGATTAACGTAAACGCTGTCCAGTCATCAATATTTATTCTGTTTTTCACCATTTCGCTGTCTTTCTATTGCGCGCAAAATTTTTTGAAGTTGCTTTTTTTGGGGCCTGGAGACAATAAATTGGTATCTCGCCATAACGACTGTCATCACCGTTCCACACTAGTAATCACTATGTTGCAACGTTGTAAATAAAAATAACAGTATACGGTCACCACTTAACTGGAGGGGATGACCGACCATTCAGGCTAATCCCCTTGACATGCGTGGCTCATTAACCTTATCAATCCAACAGGTTATCATTTAATTAATTATTATCCAGGTACTGAATCAATACAGTGTTCAAAAATATTTTTTGAAGTTGAGTTTTTTTGCCTGGATACATAATATTGTTATCTCACCGACTCACTGATAACGACTGTCATCACCCTTCCAGACTATTAATCACTCTGACACAACGTCGTAAATAAACATAGCATACGTACAGTCACCACTTAACTGGAGGGGGTGTCTATTAAGGCTGATGCCCTTGACGAGCGTGGCTCATTGACCCTATCAATCCGACAAGTTATCATTTAATTTTCCTGCTGCTGATTTACTACGTAGTACGTACATATGTCTGTATATTTTTGGCTTACTGACTGTCAGATTTAAAAAAAAAACTCTCTGAGTCACCAGTTTTCTCAGTGGTACATGTATGCTAGCTGGAGAGGTCTCTACTCAGTTACAGAGCATGGAAGACGAGGGAACAAATCCAGATGCAGAGAGGATCAACGTTGACAGCAAAACATCTATCAATAAACCCATTCATGCCTGTTAGTTAACCAAAATGCTGATTTTTTTAATGATTTTAGCTTGATTGTGTGTTTAGCCTGACCAGTCTAAAGTTCCCACTGCTTGGAAATTAGCCAAGGTTTTACAGTGTGCATGACTGGCACTCGCACGCTCGCCTATGTGAGTAGGAAATAACAAGCGAGTTTGGCTGGCCAATAACTCGCCCAGTTTGGTGTGTGCATATTTTCCGTAATTTAAGCATGCAAAGTAGTCTGCAGTAGTCCAGACTACAGTTTGAAAACCAGATCTTACATTTGCATAGCAAATATGAAAGTATCCACCTTCCACAATTATAAGTTTATTGCCAATGCAGTAGCATCTATATAACATAAGTGCCATGGCGGTCATCTTGGATATGCAACGCTGATTTTCGAACTGAACCAGGGAAATCCATCAGAGGGTGTTCAGAAAAAGAAACTGCGAATATCTGATGAACATTGGCGACTGGAGAGCGTTTACGTCGATCTTGGATATGCAAATGAGCCCATGGTGGCCATATTTAATATGCAATTTAGCTGATTTTCGAAATCAATCAGGATAATCTGTCAGAGCGTGTCTTGGAAATTTTTTGCAAAGATCGGATGAATATTAGCACCTGAGAGCTTTTACGTCGATCTTTGATATACAAATTAGTTCATGGCAGCCATGTTGATTATGCAAGTCAACTGATTTTTGAACTAAGCCAGAATAATCTATCAGAGGGTGTTCATAAAATATTTCGTGAAGATCGGATGAATACTGGCGACTGGAGAGCGTTTGGAGAGCGTTTACGTCATCTTGGATATGCAAATTAGCCCAGGGCGGCCATATTGAATATGCTAATTAACCAATTTTCAAACTTGACCAGGCTAATCTATAAGAGAGTGTGTAGGTAAAAAATCGCGAAGATTGGATAAATATTGGCGACTGAAGAGCGATTACGTCGATCTTGGATATGTAAATTAGTCTATGGCGGTCATATTGAATATGCAAATTAGCATCCATCGAATGGTGTTCAGGAAAAAAATTCGCGAAGATCGAATGAATAATGGCGACTGGAGAGCGTTTATGCAATTTAGCCCATGGCAGCCATGTTTAATATGCAAATTAGCAGATTTTCAAACTCAACAAGGATAATCCATCAGAGTGTGCTTAGAAAATTTTTTGACAAGATCGGATAAATATTGGCGACTGAACAGCGCTTACGTCGATCTTGGATAATAGATATGTAAATTAGCCCATGACGGCCATGTTGGATATGCAAATTAGCTGATTTTCAAACTCAAACAGGACAATCTACCAAAGAGAATTCCGAGAAAAATCACGAAAATCAGATGAATTTAGACAACTGGAGAGCATTTACGTCGCTCTTTAATAAGCAAATTAGTCTATGGCGGCCATCTTGGATATGCATATTAGCTGATTTTCCAAGTCAGCTAGGATAATCTAACAGAAAAAAATTATGAAGACTGGATAAATATTGACGAATGGAGAGCGTTTACGTGTGATCTTGAACATGCAAACTATCCGATGGCGGCCATCTTGGCTATGCAATTTAGCTGATTTTTCAACTTGAGTAGGATAATCCATCAGAGGGTGTTCAGAATAAATTTTCGCGAATATCGGAGTAAAATTGGCGACTGGAAAGCATTTACGTCGTCAAATTGTTGAAGAATAATAATAAAAATAATAATAAAACAACTAGATTTTATATTTCAATAGCAAGTATGAAAGTCTCCACCCCCCCCCCCCCTTCCACAATTAAAAGTTTATTTTCAATGCAGTAACGGTGGGGCCATGTAACATCTAGAAGTGCCATGGTGGCCATCTTGGATATGCAAATTAAACAAATTTTCAAACTAAAACAGGACAATCCACCAAAGAGGATTCAGAAAAAAATCACGAAATCAGATGAATAGTGACGACTGGAGAGCATTTACGTCGATCTTGAATATATGCAAATCAGATGGCATCATGCACAAGTGGGCTAACCCACATTTCGACGATTTTGAGAAAAAATCTCAGCAACATGAAATACAAGATAAAACAAATAAATACAAATTAATACAAAAAAGTAACAAAATCAGTGACCAAATGGTCTAACCCTCAATGTGAAACTCATATATTGATCAAGTTGTTGATCAATGATATATATTTTCATTGTTTTTTTAATGAGGGTTAGCCCACTTGTTCATGATGCCATCCGATTAGTCCATGGCCGCCATCTTGGATATGCAAATTAGCTTATTTTTTAACTCAACTAGGATAATCTATCAGAGCATGTTGAGAAAAAATTCTCGAAGATTGCTAATTTTGCGCTGCACACTCCTTCAAACCCACATTTATTGCTTTATGCCCCCAATTAATTCTATGGGTTTTTTGTGTTTTTAAATTGTACAGGCGGATATTTTATCAGGTCAATTGTACTGATTTTTTGCAAATATATTTTTGGTAAATTACATTTTTCTCTTTGGTGACGAATATAGATCGGTTGCTATCTCGTCATTTACCGCAGGAATTTACGTCTCTCCCCATAAACAACTACGTTTGGCACTGCCGTCGCCGTCACTGATCACGAAGTGCAAGCTGTCATAGGGTATTACGTCATGGGCCTAGTATAGTATAGGTGTGAACTCGCGCCCCGAGTATAAATGGGCATTACCCAGGCATATTGTTTTAATGGTGAAAAGAGAGAGGCACTATAAGGTTTATACCAGAACTAGTGCATAATCTCGCGTCAGCCCTCGCGCTGCGCGCTCCTCTATATTGTTTTAAACGGGATTAACCGGTTACAATAGCTCGTATCGGTGGGTAGCAATAGCTCCCCAGCTAACACAAAACATTCTGCTAACAATACTCAAAATGTTCCCGATTTTTTATTGTTATTGTTGAAGAGCTCTGGCGTTTGGTGTTGGTTATTCTCTCAATGTTCGTGTTGAATATTCCCAGAACATTCGCACAATATTATTTGAATATTCCCAGAATGTTCTCGCAATATCATGTATGTTAGATTTTGTCATAATTTTTCCTAAACATTCCCATGACATTCATTGAATATCTTTCTAATATTCTGGGAAAATCCCCACAATGTTTTTCCTAATATGTTGAAACATTCGCGCAATATTATTTGAATATCCCCGGTATGTTTTCGCAATGTTTTTGACACATTCCCAGAACATTCTCTGGCTTTTTTTTTTAAATATTCACAGAATATTCCCACAATTTTTTTTCATAATGTTTTGGAATAATGTTCTGCTAACGTCTAAAAAACTCCACAAAATTATATTCCCATAAAATTCACAAAAAATATTCCCCAAATCTTTAGAGTATATTCTTCTACAGTTTTCAGAACATTCAATAATGTTAGCTGGGTCATAGAAGCCTTCTGAATATTTATGATTGGACGAGCAGCATGATGCCCACGGATGGCAACATTACGGTCAAGAAAAACAGTATGGTACAATGCCATACTAGGAATGGCTGAATAAAACACTTTGTAAAATTGTAAAAAAAAATATTTAAAAAAAAAAAAAAATGTTTCTCTACAAATTTACAATATTGTCCATTTTCCACGTCCGTGACAAATATAGGCCTAGACCCATTTGTAGCAGCCTGTGCAACAGTCCTCTCATGGCTCTTTCAGTTTCACTGACGCTAGAGACGGAATTGCTGTCTACATTTGTAGTAATATTAAATATTATTGTGGGCCTATTTATTAAAACACAATGTTTAATTACATAATTAAAACTTCATAATAAATTCAATCAATTACGTTAAATCGAGTTAAATTTTCAGGGTAGGCGAATTATGATTTTGCGCGTATGATTGGGTGAACCGCCTCAGTCCCTTTATGGCAGTCTACTAGCCTACGTACAGGCTGTAGGCCCCCCTATGCCTACGGTTTTAAAATTAGGCCTCTACAGACGAAATCTGCATCTGCTGATGGACTCATATTCGTCCGGTCGATCTCCTACGCAATGCGAACGCACCCTGAACATATGCAGCAGTGATAAAATTCACTGACGATTTTGTATACTTTTCATTAAGATGTCTGACGATGAAATGCACAGCAGTGATGGTGAAAGCCCAAATGGTAGGGAATGGAAATGACAAGTCCATTTTGAAACGTAAAATTGTAAAAAATAAGTCAATAATTATGACTTTTGCCGCTATTAGGCATGTCTGTGAGTGAGCGATAATAGGACAAATAACGTTATTTCTTGTTAGTGGAACTTAGAAACGGCTCCGAGACCGGCGTTTTTAAATTACTCAGTTTGGGCGATAATATGTGAGTCTCTTATCAGTCATACTCGTAGTTGACGATGGTAGGGAAATGATATAACACTGTAGGGTCTAAGTCTAACAAGTCTTTACAATTACAAGACAATTTATAGACCTCTTAAAAGACTTTAACTTAAGTTACAATAAATTGTCAATGTTTTCATCATTTGGTCCTTTTCACTTTTGGATCATTTCTCTTTTTTTTTTGGTATGTTTATGAGAATTTATTTACATTAATTTTTTTTATGTAGACTCTATGGTATTTTTCCTTTTTACTGTAGTGTATGTAAGTTTATTTGTTTGTATTTTTATTACAAAGTGACTCGCACACCGGCATACCGTTGTGCTAGATAATAGACTATACCACGATTCACATTCACCGTGGTGGATGAATTTCGCCGATTACTCCGTCAATTCTCAATCAATTTTCATGAAATTTTACACACACTATTTTCCATTCATGTCGTGACTACCCTGAAAGTTTCGCGGAGTTTTAATAAGTATTTTAAAAGTTAGACCATTTGACATGTAGTAAATAAATAAAAATGTTGCCCTCTATAAAGCCATTAGCTTCGTCTCAGAATTTTATTACATGTCAAATGGTCTAACTTCTACAATACTTATCAAAACTTCGAGAAATTTTCAGGGTAGTTACGACATGAAATAGTGTGTGTGAAATTTCATGAAATTTGGTTGAAAATTGACTGAGAAATCCGCGAAATTCAATAATCCTGGTTGATGAATTTAATGTGAATCTTACTATAGTGCGCCGGCATACCGGCGTGCAAGTTTATAGCGGTATATATCTAGAACGCCGGTATGCCGTGCCGGCGGCCGGAACACGGTACATGAACTGCATTCATACACGAAGCAGTTACACCTTTCCAGTATCGCACCTCACCAACCTGCAAGACATGTCATCACTCTGCTGAGTTGTTGAAAATAATTGCGTTTTATATGGTGTTATATCGACTGTTAAAGTTAATTGCGTTTTATTTGGTGTTTTATCAGCCTACTGTTGTAGTAAGTTGCATTTTAGATCGTCTTTCATCATTAGTACTAGTAGGTGTTTCATGTAATCTTGCCAATTGCATTTCACCTATGCCTACAATTAAATACACAGGATAATTTTGAAATATATAGGGGGCCTATATCGGCAACTCGCATATATCCTCATAGTCTACACACAGTTCACATTGTAATCATGATCCCTGCGATTAATCAGAAGGCCCAGGCAGCCTGCTTCTAGGGCTAAGACTAGGTAATTTGTCTATAGTTTAACTGATTAAGTACCGTGTTCAGGCCACCAGCACGGCATAACGGTGTTCTAGATATATACCGCTATACACTTGAAAGCCGGTATGCCGGCGCACTAGTCTTTTACCGGCGTGCGAGTCACTTCGTTTTTATTATGTAAAATGTTTGGTGCACAGTTATTATTATTTTTTAATTACAAGGTGGCCTCCATGTTAGCGGCTTAATGTCCTAATGGAGGCCTCCTAAACCTATTCCTTTTATAAATTACTAAAAAAAAAATGTTTTATATAATTATGGTTAAATAAAGTTTCTTCTTCTACTCTTAGTCTAGGCTCTAGATTAGGCCTACTCTGACTAATCTATTAGTATTAGCTGTACAACAAAACCCCATAATAACCCGGAATAACCCATAATAACTCGGAATAACCCGGAATAACCTATAATAACCCCATAATAACCTATAATAACCCATCATAACCTTATAATAACATTGTAGCTAGCATGAAATGGCTCTAAACAGCCCGAATAATGGAACAAATCAATATTTTATGAACAAATTCTCGCTGATGTTATGACAGATAATTAGTGGGCTGGCTATCACAAGGTGGCGCATAATGTCGTCTAAAACTCAAATCAACCTATTACCCAAAATAACCTATAAAATACAATAATAACCTATATAAACCTGATAAAAGTTTTTTATAATCATGTATTCGTTAGAAAATAGCTATAAATAAACCACATAACAGCATGAATCGATGTTTTATGTACAAATACAAGGTAGAGTGATGTTGGGCCCATTACCAGATGGCGCTACACAAAACTATTTATTAGGCAATATTATGTAAAATAATACATTATCACTAATCATATCACTAATTATATCACTAATCCCCTTGATAGGCCTGGGTGGCTCAAAAACAGAAATAGAACTAAGGCTACTGCAAGGCTGTCAAGGTGGACAAGAAAGTCAAGTATGTCACACTCAACCCGCAGCTGAATGACTCAACAGTCCTCATTGTGCGGAGATACTACACTTCGCTGAGGGCATCTTTAGCTTACAAATGGAGAGTGACATGGTTAGAGAACGACAGTCAACTTATCGCCATCTGCGAGTACACAGGTACATCGGCATGTATCCAAGAGAACAACCACATGGCAACAAGATACCTCAAGAGCAGCAAAAGAAGCCAACAAACTACATCAGAACCTTTCGCGAGACAATGGACAAGATCAGACAAGGTGTCAAGGATGCCCAACCACTCAAGGTATACAACGACAAGATGAACAGCGCATCAATGCTTGAAGGCCCAAGAAATTTACGACAGGTGCGCACTATGAAGTACACAGAAAAGAAGAAAGCTGGGAAAGAGAGTGGGAAAACTGAAAGATTGAACAAAATCGCCGATCACATACAGCATGTGCAGAGTATGTTACACTCCCACCCCTTTGTTCAACACGTTGCTACCAGCAAGGACAAAGCACCAACCATCATATTATATACAGATGAACAGTTCATAGACTTTAAGAAATCATGTTTCAGTGACGCTTTAGCCAAAAATTCCATCATTGGCACTGATAGGACATTTAATTTGGGTCCGCTGCACGTGACTACAACAGTCTTCAAGCAACAGAAAGTTGTACGTAACAGCTCAGATGAACACCCTATCTTTTTCGGCCCCATGTGTTTACATGGAAACTCTGATTTCCAGACCTATTCAATTTTTTAATGAAGTGACTCACAACTGACACACACCAGCATCCTAGACCTAATAGTAATAGGCCTACTAGACTTATAATAGACTGGTGCGCCGGCATACAGGTGAACAAGTGTATATCGTTATATGTCTAGAACGCCGGGTTGAAGGAAATATACCACCCAGGCAGGGTTGTAAAGACTAAAGTGTAAAGTAACAACTCTGTTACCTTACACTGTTGTCACTCTGCTGCAGAGTGATGACATGTCTTGCAGCTTGGTGAGGTCTGATACTAGAAAGCGCATTTAACCCTTCTCATGCTAAAGACCACATTAATATCTAGGACACGAAATAATGGCATTCTGGGCATCCAAGACAACCCATTTTGTCGTCGGACAACCCACTATCAATCTCAGGGTTTCCGTCGGACAACCAGTAAAAAATTGATGAAGATTTACAAAAAATTGTTTCTGTGCACGGCGTATATTAACCCTCTCACTCGTGAAATAAGCGGGAGATTTGCAAGTAATCACCAGCTATTGTAGGGCTATATAGGGCCAATTGTAACTGGCATGCGTGAGCGCGCCATCATTTTGTTGGGCTAGTACACGTGGTGTTACATACATGTGCTGTGTACATGTATCACATGTTAACATAGCTCTATGTCCTAAAACTAGATGTAAACATTGGCAACGGACGTTACAGTAGGGGCCTACTTATATTTCATTAACTGCAGGCCAACATTGACACAATCTTGGCTCAATATCTCATGTTTGCTTGAATCTACCCTATAACTAGTACAAGTAACCTCACTGAAGATCAAAGACTTGATCTGGAAAATATACATCATTTAAAATATGTCCACATATATCCTGTTTTAAACATTTATTTACAAGTCATTAGTTTTGTGTCAATTTTCCACTGCGAATTTTTTTCTGAACACCCTTTGATAGATTATCCTGTTTAAGTTTGAAAATCAGCTAATTTGCAGATCCAAGATGGCAGCCATGAGCCTATTTGCATATTCAAGATCGCCGTGAACTTTCTCCAGTCGCCAAAATTCATCTGATCTTCGCAAAATTTTTACTGATGGATTATCCTGCTTAAGTTAACAAATCAGCTAATTTGCTTATCCAAGATGGCCGCCATGGGCTAATTTGAATATCCTAGCTCGAAGTAAATGCTCTCCAGTCGTCAATATTCATTGGGAAGTGATTCAAGTTAAAACAAAAAAAAAATTACAGTTCATCATAAAGGGCGAATTTTTCTGTTTCTTACATGCTTTTCTCATGTATTTCACCATCAACACGGGTGGGGGCCCTTGGGTAGTGGTTAGCACCGCTGCCTTTCACGCCAGAGTTCGGGGTTCGGTTCCTGGTCTCGGCGGTTTGAAAGAAACAAAAAATGTTTCTTCCCCATCCACGTGTGAAAGTCAGTATTGTGGGGAGCCTCCGTGACCGAGAGGTAGCGTGCTCGGCCTCAGACCGCCAGGGCTCGAATTTCGAATCCTGTGTCTGGAGGACAGTGTCATCTCAATTATCTCACCATCCTCAGGAGGTTCTCCTGGCCCAGTTTAGCCTCTATGTGCACAAAGGTGGCCTAAAGCCCGATTCATTTCATTTCACCATCAACACATTGATCATTTCCAGCAAAAACAACCCCTTTTTTATCGTTATCGATGGTATTATTATTCCAAATTTGTAACAACAAAAATACTTGGCGTTCACTTTGGGAATGTTATGAGCTGGGATAAACATATTAAAGCCATTCGTAATAAGATGATCTTCTTCAGCAAATAAAATCATTCCTACCAATGACTGCCAGGAAATTATTTGTAAACAGTTATATTTTGCCACATATTGATTACTGTTGTGTTGTATGGGGAAATTGTTCAATAACACTAGTAAATTATTTAAAAAAACTAATCCTTGGTAAGGTACTTAATAGGCAAAATACAACCCCAAGTCATGTACTATATATACAAAACTACGTTGGATGTCAATGCCAGAGAGAATTCTAAAGCTATCATCAAGCTGTGCAAGTGCAGTACTAATGTTTAAACGGTATGTGTAATCAGGGTATGAATGAAATCTTTCAACTAAATAGGCAGGTATGCAAATATAAGACAAGGGCCGCCAGTGACCATAACATTTATGTGCCACATAGCCACAGTAAAAGCTTTATGAATCTTGGTACACAAATATGGAATAAGATACCACCTCATATTCGAAAATTTAAAAGTCTAACTAATTTCAAACAGTTATATGTACAACACCATTTTTCTAAAACCTAATAGTAATGGAAATTACTAAACATTAGGTGTGGAACGTTATCTATCTGGTTCGAATCCTGGACGGCGGCTTTCGCTGATACGTTTGCTGATACAGATTGGCCTCTTCCATGTTGTGATACCCACGGGACAACTTGGCAAATTTGTAATTGTAATCATGGTAATGGTAAATTTTGTGTGTACATTGTCTATAACTGGTTCGAATCTTGGACAGTGGCTTTTACTGATACGTTCGAACCAGAGTGACCTCCTTCACTTCTCGCATGCCATCATTAAATTTTTTGTGGAACGTTGTCTATATGGGTTCGCATCTGGGACAGCAGCTTTTGCTGATAAGTTCGAACCAGAGTGACCTCAATCAATCAATCAATAAAACTCCTGTAGCGCCTATTTCCTCAGCAGCGGACCGAGCGCAGAGGCGCACAAATCCCTAGCGTTATCATATGTCATAACCGAGAATAAAGCAGGTTTGTCAACAGGCAGCCAGGCTGCTGCGGAGCTAGGGTGCGAAAGCCAGATCAAATAGGTGGGATTTAAGTAATTTCCGGAATGTTAAAAATGTTTCGGCATTACGTATTGGCACAGGCCAGATATAGAGACAGCTCTTGACCCAGTCTTAGTTTTTATACGAACAACAAATCTATTTGTATTTGTGAAGCGTAGATATTTTGAGCATTTCAGACGAACAAGTAAGTCAGCCAGATATGCAGGTTGGTTGTGTTTGAGGGTTCGGAAAGTTATTGTGCATATTTTAAAATAATGCAAAACTTGACAGGAAGCCAATGTAATCGTTTCATTATAGGAGGGGAACGACTAAATCGTGAAGCCTTGGGTACCACTCTTGTGAGTGAGTTACAATAATCTAGCTTGCTACTGACCAGTGCCACTGCAATTTGCTTTGCAAGATCTAAGGACGGACTTTTTTGAATTTGACATAAAATAATGTTTGTTGCCGATTTCCGACAGACCCTATCAAAACATGTGCGATCCAAATTTATTTTATGAATTTTCAAAAAAAAAAAAAAGAAACTAAAAAACCTTACGTAAAGGAGAGGGGGGTCAAAAAGCGTCCTTAAAACAAGAAATTGTTATGTAATGTACAGCTAAGACATGCATGGAAGTGAATTTGACGCCAAGTAAAATAAATAAAAATTCTTACCTACCGATTGGTTTAGGTGACAAAAAATAAAATGAAAAATAAAATAAAATAAATTTCCCACCTACCCACTGGTTAAAATGACAACAAAACGGAAACAAACATATATTTTTTTTGGCGTAATTGACAAATCACAGATATGATAGAAGCATGCCCTACATGTTTGGGATATGTGTTTTCAGAAATTCAAGCTACTGTCGAATACTACACCAAGATTTTTCGCTGATGCAGATGGATTCGTGTCTTGGCCTAGAATTAAGCATGAGAAATTATTTAAGAATTCTTCTCGCTGAAGTTTGGTCCCAATGAGAAGAAATTCTGTCTTACTAGGATTAAGCTTCAGCTTAGACCTTGACATTTAGGCCGACACAGCCATTATTGTCACAATGTTGCACTTCTCAAGCGATTCCTAAGCATTGGAAACAGCTAGAGACATGTAAATTTGGGTATCATCGGCATAAAGATGGTGGTTTATGTAAAAACTGGATATGATAGCGCTGAGTGGTGTAGTGTTTAAGGTAAAAAGCACTGGTCCCATCACATATGAGAGTGTGACTTTATCTGACAGAGTGTCTTAAATTTTTACGGATTGGTGCCTATTTTGCAAATAAGAAGAAAACTGAAATTGAGCCTGCCCAGATATTCCATACTAATCTGAAAGTCTATTTGTTAATGTAGCATGGTCAATAATGTCGGAAGCGGACGACAAGTCTAGCAAGGTCAGAGCTGTAACCTCACCCTGTTCCATACTAATAATTATATCGTTATGTACTTTCAGTAGCGCTGATTCTATAGAATGATGTTTCCTGTAGGCTGATTGTAATGGATTAGATAGATGGCTATTTTTCATATGAGCTCGCAGCCGATTGGTTACTACCTTTTCTAAAATTTTGGTAATGAAACTGGATACAGGCCTGTGATTTTTCAGTTCGTTATTAGGAAGAGATGTTTTTTAAAGTAGTGACCAGTCTTACATGAGCTTCTTTGAATTTTTGAGGAAATGTACTAGTTTCCATTGAAATGTTAATTATATCAGTGGTGGGAGTTTTTAGTATATCAAGACAATTTCTCAGCACACTTGTAGGAATAGGGTCCAGATAACATGATTTTGACGAAGAGCTGAAAATAAGCTTTTTAATTTCATTTTCTGACGCATGATCAAAAACGTTCATTTTGGATCTACAAAATACAATTTATATTTTAATGTACTATTCGTAGTACTTTTAAGAACATATGAAATGGTTTTAACAATATTTCAGATATATACTTAAATACACATAAGTTCTAATAAGAAATAGACGCTTTCCAGAGTGTTTTTTTTACTATAATGAAACATTTTATAATAAATTATGTAGTTATTTTATCTCTGGTTTCGGTTCTGGAAAAATATTAACACAATATGGCATAGTTTCTTTTACAATGATCTCTAATTAATATGTAATATGTATAACAATGACTGAATAATAAATAAAAATAAAAATTAATACATTTATGATGTATAAATTCTTAAACAGCCATGATGTTTTTTCAGTGTAAATTTACGTATAAAATTTTAATTATTGTATTATAGTTTGTTTTATAGTCTGTATCATATTTTACCATTAGTTTTGTACATATTTAAATCATTTTACTAAATGCATGTGTATAAAAAGGGCCCATTGCAAATTAGTACGATGTACTAAATGGTCTACTCTTTATAAATAAAGTTTATTATTATTATAGTTATTATTTTTGAACTTGCCAATGTGTGGTCTATTGTCCCATTTAAAATAGCATTGATAACATTTATTGTTGAACTGTATTCCTCTTTTATTAAAAATAAAATAAAATAAATATAAAGTTTTTAATTCGCACGCATGCCTGGCCCCCATCTTCAGTATTAAAGTTTGGTAAGTATTTGGAAGAAAAAGAAGAAGAAATACCAAAATGATAGCAAGTGTGGTCTCTTTCCAAATATATTCTTTGTTTTAATATAACAATAATTGGAGGCGTGAAGGCGTAAATTGAGATGCGAAATAATAGCACCTCAAAAAACACAAAACATGACTTTTTAAAAGCTTGTAACTTTGTGAATAATTATTTTATTTTTTCCAAATTTTAGATTTAGATCTTTAAGATGTTGTTTAGTAAACATGCAGAAAAATTAGTAATATTACAAAATTTGGAATGCCAGGGGAGTCTAAGACAGAACACTGACAGCCAAAAACACAGATTTCAGGGCCTTATCAAGCTTGTGATGCTGGAATGATGGAAATGAGTCTACGAAATATTAATATACTGGTATCAAAAAACTTACCAATTAAATTTCTCATAGTAGACATTTCCAACATGCAAGCAGGGCTCGAAATTGGACTAAATTTCCACTTGTCCAATCGGACAACTAGCTAAAAAATAGGCTTCCCAAAAATATCACTTGTCCTTCCTAATAATTGTCAAGCAGGGGCACTCGTCCATTAGGACAAGCTCATTGAAACTGAACTCCTCCTTCCCAGATTGTTGGTCGTCTCGGACGATCGGACGGGGCCAATTTCGAGCCCTGGCAAACCTCAGAATGTCCTCTAAAGTTAAGCGAGATAGTACACCATGCCTGGTGCATGACATCACCTGCATGTTCCAGCCGGTGGCGCGACATTAACATGATTAAGCACATGGTATGGTCTCGTGTGGGGGTATGCGTATCTAGGCGATGTATAGTCTGATGACAGACAGGCATACACATGTTCTGTACAACACACTAACGCGTATATCTTTATCAGTTATTATAGCTTACGATCGACAAATTCAACCAATTCACATTTTATTATTTACAAAATAAATTAATGTAACTTCTAAAATCCAATATTTGTTCAGTAAGTAACATTATGCTATGAGCTGTTATAGTGTCCTCTGTCAGCTATTCACATTACCCAGCATTCGAAATAAGCTTTGAAATATAGTTTGTCCGCGCTGGACAACCAAGCCCTGCATTTCTGGTTGTTCCCTAAAATTCTTGGTTGTCCTGACCAAAAGACCAAGCTTGAAGAAAGCAATGGTGCCATGACTGCCCCAGTTTTCACACTGTGACCGACCATCTGAGCTTCTAATGTTTAATACTGCCCTGACAAATAATCGATGATACAATGTAATACGCAAATTATATGAATGCAGTGACAAAAACGAAATTTCAGGCATCGACATTAGACTAAGCACCAGTCAGTATAATGATAAAAGAAGATATACTATCAAGTTGACAGATCACAGGAATACGCAGCGGCCGTCGCCATTTTTTTTGTTTAGAATGTAAACCGTGGTAAGCAAACACAGTTTGTGTGAAATTAAGGCGATAATATAGCCTATTATTGCTACATATTATTAATGTATAGATTGGCAGAATTCGGATGTTAACAAGATCTATTGAGAATTGAGAATAGATGTCAGAAAAAACTGCAATAATGCCTTTGTTATTCCCGCCATTTTTACTGCGAAAAACGCTTGAATGACACTTTAGAATGGTAAAATTGCATTGTAAAATGGATAAATACTTCTGAAATACTTTTGATTGTCGGTCCTAGTATTTGGTTGGCCCGGACAAACGGATGTATGCTTATTTCAAACGATGTTATCGTGTCCTGTGTATACATCGTCGTGTGGGACTGGATAAAATCATACCATTTCGTATAACACGATGGGCTTATAACACAAATTGTACCATTGGGCCCCATCAATCGGTTATAACGAATAACTAACTGTATATGCCATCTATCTTACATTTTTGTCAGAATGTCCCCAAGATTATAGGTTCATTGAATCTGTAGCATAAAAATAATACTCTTCAGTTTTACCATGATTAAATCTCAATAAAAAAATTGTGAAAGTCACTAGTGATTAGTTTTAACATGTTTATTTTATAAACAATGTTTGATCTGTAGGATCACCAGCAGGAAGTGCAAGATCGGGTTCAATGTCTGGATCTAATTCTGGGAGGAGTGATGCCGAGTCTGATGTAGAAATGAGAGATGAATCAGGTGAGATTATAGCGCAATAAACAATCATTATGTAATACAAGTAGAAGCAGTTGATCACATTGTACCTATCACCATGATCACCAATGAGCTTCCTACGATGTAGTAAATAAATATAGTAGCTGGTTGGTGATACATTCAAATATCTTGTTGAAATTTAAACATTTCAGTCCAGGCATCAACTCTTCTCAGACAGAAAAATGCGGAATTGGTTCTAGAGCAAAGTAATTTAGATACATAGGACATGATAAGGCACTGATTTAACACATTAAATTAGTTTGCCTCCTACCATTCTAACTCGCCACATCAATTTGCTTGAGAGGCATGATGAGTGGGTGACGTATTTCATCTTATTCTCTTGTCACAGGGAGAATCATTAAAACTTTTTAGAATTGTATTCTTGACTTTAATTAATTTACAATATTGAATCAAAAGTATACAATTAGCAGGGCTGTGGCCAGGGTGTGATGAGTGGTGGTTGGACGGAGCAAAGGGAACAGGGATGTTTGGTTTTCAAAGAAACCAGCCTCATTAGCGGTGGTCGTGCAGACTGAGTCAGAGTGGTGGTCAAGGTCGACCACCATGGGCCAACCCTGGATTAATGAAATGTGTCCACGTATTAGTGCAAATTGTATATATATATATATATATAATAATATATACAGGCCTTCAGATTTAGAAATTGGTGGCGAGTGAAAAAAGCTCACCTCAAAGTGGTGAGGCGAATGATCACTCGCCATAGTTAAATGCAATATGGCTAAGTGGTTGATGAAAATTGAAAAAAACTATAAATTTGCTATTTAAAAAAATCTGACAACACTGAGGTGAGCTGTATTTCGTGAGCAATTACTCGCGCCAAATCTGAAGGCCTGTATATATACATGGGCTTCTTTTTTCATTATTATATACACATTTTGTGTTCATGATAGTATTTGTGATGTATTTCTTGCATGACATGATGTTATACTTTTTTATGACATCAGGCAGTGAGGCTGGATCTCGACCCGGCACCCCTGGCAGCATGGCTGGTTCTGGCTCTTTTCACAGTGGATCAGGTAGTCCTGCTTCAATGCCAGGCACACCTGGTAGCCCTGGTAGTATTGGCAGTGGTAGTCCTCAACACAGTGCACCCGGTAGTCCTCAGGGCTCAGATAGTGCTCCTCAAAGCCCAGCAAGTCCTGGTGGTGAAAGTTTTGATGGCAGTGCACCTGGAAGTCCAGCAAGTGAGCAGGGAAGTGTTCAAGAAAGCTTTGGTAGTCCTCAGGGAAGTGTGGGTACTCCACAGGGTAGTGTGCGTACTCCACAAGGTAGTGTGGGTAGTCCACAAGGTAGTGTGGGTAGTCCACAAGATAGTGTGGGTAGTCCACAAGGTAGTGTGGGTACTCCACAGGGTAGTGTGGGTAGTCCACAGGAAAGTTTCCAAGGCAGTGCAGATGAGGCAGATGACAATGATGGAAGTGCACCAGGTAGTCCAAGAAGTCCACCGGGTAGTGGTTCAGGTAGTGAGCCTGGAAGTCCTGCTGGCAGTGTAGGGAGCGCACCAAGGAGTCCTGGCAGTGCAGGTAGCACCGCCAGCAGTAGAGCTGCAAGTCCTGCAAGTGCACATGATGCATCTCCTCGTAGAAGTCGCTCTGCTAGTCCAGGTAACTTAATGTGTAACCCTGTTACATTTTTTATTGTTTTATTTAAGTAAGGATTCAATCAAATAGATCAAGTAATTTTTAGTGCAGACGTGTTATACATATGGGATATAATATTTTCTTTCACTTTAAATTAAATAGTAGATAATTGGACATGTACATGTATTTCCCTCTTATTGCATTATGTAAAGGAAGTCAACGCAGTGGGTCTCGGAGCAGATCAAGGAGTGGATCAAGAAGTCGTTCTGTAACCCCTGATCGATCAAGATCTGCAACCCCAACAAGTGTCAAGTCAGGATCCCGTAGCCGTTCAGTGACTCCGGCACATAGCGGATCAAGATCTCGTTCAGGATCACCCAGATCACAAGGCTCCTCAAGATCAGGTAGTCCCAAGGGAACTCCACCGGGATCGCCAGGATCAGAGGATGGCAGCATGCATGGCAGTGGTCGTCATTCTCGCAGTCGGTCTGGTAGCCCTGTATCTATGTCTGGATCAGAAGGAGGCAGGTCGGCAGATGTCCTCAAAGATCTGGGAAGTGATTCAGGTGAATATATAATAAGGTTTGTCTCGTGATAGAGATTTTAATATGTTTCTATTTTGGTCACGGTTGAACAATTTTCAAGAAATTTCTGTTTTTATATGATGTGTTACTTATCAGTAAAATTTAGAATAATTTTGCACAAATCTAGATGACATTGTTCTCAGTATAATGTTGCCTCGATCTAATAAATTGATGGAGGTGATACATTCATTTTTTTTTTAGCCACAACACATTTATAATGGGAACCCTTGTGCTGTGGGAACCGTTTCAAGCAAATTTCAGAGTAAATATAATACCACTAAAATTTGTAAGCATATGTTTTGGTAGATGCTCAGTTAGTCAAATAATTCATTTTGGGACATGTCTATTTTTCATAAATAATATTATTTTTCATTCATTCCAATGATTGAAAACTACTCACAAACATATTGAAACTAGGGTTGAATGATTTAGTGTATTACAGAAGCAAGCAAATGCTATGTTAAAAATTCCTTATCACTTATTTTTAATCATTATCCTAATTTTTCAACAGAGGATGAAGTTCCACATAAAAAGAAAGCTATCATAGACAGTGACGATGAAGGTGGTGGTAGTGGAGGAGGTGAAGGTAATGTATAATCAGAACTAGTCCAAAAGCAACAGTTCCCACTGCTGTAAATTTATATGCTCTGTAAATATGTACTGTGCATATATATATATGGTGCATAATGGCAAACAATAAGAAAACACTGTTTTAAATAAGATGTAAAATACCACCATCCAACATTCTTTGACATTACATTCATCAACCTGAAGAAAGAAATTAACGTCTGAATGACAGCGATTTTTAGGCAGTTTTGCTTTTTTTCTTGGAAAACTTGCATGACAGCTGCTAGATCAGTAAAATAAATTAGCCCCTGTCACACAGATGGAAAAACTCTGATAAACATTTTATGGTTAACTGTAACATAAAATCAAATCAGGTAAATTGTTGTTTGTTGTATCGATTGTTGTATCACTATGTCTTGTACCAGAATATGAACACACCAAAGGTCACCTCGACTCTTCAAGTTACTATTGAATAAATGTAAACACTTCTAATGCAACTATTAAGCCATGTTAAGTGCCCGTCAATTGATAAAATAATCTGTTTTAGATACTTAATGAATTTGAAGTTCCAATGTTTTTTAATGTTTTTGTCATTAAAACGGGAAACTGCATAATCAAATATTCAGGATGAGAAAGAGCGCAATGATAAAGTAGTCATGATGTTAAAATCTTGCGCTTAAAATATTTAGGTTAAGGTTGCATTTTTGTAACCTATTTAGTGCTTATTTTCAATAAATAACTTAGCACACTCAACTCATGTTAAGGTGAAGTTCGATATTCAGGACCATGAATTAGTTTCAAGGTCATTAGGTCACCTAAATCAAAAATGGCGGGTAAGCACGATAACTTCATAATGCCACAATATCACCAGGGTGCAGGAATCAAATTGGCTTGTAAGCGTGATAATTCATAACGTCATGACTTTATTTTAAGTCGCATATGCATCAAGCTTATCTTAGGGTTCAGGTTCAATACTCCATTAACTTGACTTTTCAAGGTCAATGTCATGGAAACTGACAGAAATTTCCATTTGTTGATGTTGCTGGATAAAAGGTATAGCTGAGAGGTCCTGCCATCAATTGATGCCTATTTTTTTTTTAACAATATTTGTATTGTAAAATATGATGTATAATTTACGCAGATATTGCAGCAACAGCTGATGACTTATTTGGGGATGCTGATGATATCAGCTCAGACTCTGATGATGAGAAAATGCATGTTACTGGTAGTGATGATGAGAGAGAACAGGTAAGTCATGTCTTTCAGCTAGGATTCAAGGCACATCAAGGCGCTAATGACAAATAGTTGGGCCTTTTTTATTCCCCGCCCGTAGGGGGAGGGGGATTTTAGTCCCGCCAGGATTCTGTCCGGCGTCTGGCACAAAAACTCAAAAACTACCGGTCAAATCTTTTTGAAATTTTAACATGACATTCCTAGCAACATGGGGATGTGCAAGTGATTTTTTAGAGATGCTAGCAAAATTCAAAATGGCCGCCAGAGGTCAACTCTAAAATTATTTGTGGGTGCAAAAATTCTAAAACTTAAAGTCAGACATTATTCAAATTTTACTATCACATTCCCCACGATATGGAGATGTGCAAGTGATTTTTTTAAGGTCTCACTGAAATTCAAAATGGCCGCCATGGATAAACTTCATATTTTTTTGTGGGCGCAAAAACTGAAAAATTGAAATCATTAATAATTCACATTGTACAATCACATTACCCACCATCTGGAAATGTGCATGTGATTTTACTGAAATTTAAAATGGCCACCACAAATCAATTTTTTAGCCATTGTTCAAATTTGTTATGCATCTTACTAATGACCAGTTCTCGGACAAGTTCAATAATGGCCCAAAAAAAAAAAATGGCCGATTTATTGCGATTTTTCACATTTTACGTCAATAATTTGACCTTGTGGGCGCGATAAATTGAAAAGTTTCTCACATATCCTCTTCAAATTGGTTATGCATGTTACTAATCAATAGTTCTTGGACAAGTTCAATAATGGCCGAAAAAAAAAAAAAATGGCCGATTTATTGCGATTTTTCACATTTTACGGCAATAATTTGACCTTGTGGGCGCGAAAACTTTAAAAGTTTTTCACATATCCTCTTCAAATTGGTTATGCATATTACTAATAAGTAGTTCTTGGAGAAGTTCAATAATGGCCGAAAAAAAAAAAAATGGCCGATTTATTGCGATTTTTCTCATTTTACGTCAATAATTTGACCCTGTGGGCGCGATAACTTGAAAAGTTTTTCACATATTCTCTTCAAATTTGTTATGTATGTTACTTATAAGTAGTTCTTGGACAAGTTCAATAATGGCTGGAAAAAAAAAAAATGGACGATTTATTGTGATTTTTCTCATTTTACGTCAATAATTTGACCTTGTGGGCGCGATAACTTGAAAAGTTTTCCACATATCCTCTTCAAATTTGTTATGCATGTTACTAATAAGTAGTTCTTGGACAAGTTCAATAATGGCTGAAAAAAAATTCAAAATTGCCGATTTATTGCGATTTTTCTCATTTTACGTCAATAATTTGACCTTGTAGGCGCGATAACTTCAACATTTTCACAAGTATCCTCTTCTAGTTTGTTATGCATGTTACTAATCAGCAGTTTTTGGACAAGCTCAATGATGGCCGGTAAAAAAATCAAAATGGTCGACTTATTGCGATTTTTCACATTTATTTTACGTCCATAATTTGACCTTGTGGGCGCGATAACTTAAAAAGCGGCTGGTTTCTTCAACGCATTGGCTTGAGTGAAGCTTACAAATGAAGACACTTTTGTAATACCCCCCTCCTCATATATCGACTGATCTTTATGACACCAATAGAAAACATTTTTGTCAGACGCATCTTATAGATCTGCTTGCAGTCTATGCAAGTATTATATAGTATATCATATTATACATGTATCTATCTTATTTAACATACCATTTATATCTTGGGTTGTTATTTACGTGATGTCATTCGTCTTTACTTTCTTTATCATAATTCGGCGGCGGGCTATTATCGAGTGTGCTCTTGTTAAATATTTGTGACCGCAAAAAGTCTAACCTAATTTATGGCGGGGATGATATAGGACTTTAGTCCTCTTGTTTAGATTGAAAAATGCACTGAGTGTATAACGAAAAAATGAAAGATGAGAAACAAGTGTTTTTTAAATAAAGCTAATTTTGGCATTATAATAAAATATCTTTGATTACATTATTGCCATTAAAATCATATATGAATGTGTTCCTTGTAAAAAATATGAGAACTTTAGATTGTGAATTTTTACCACACTGTTCAGCAATTATCCAATAATATGAATTGTAATACTATTGAATTTATGTATTATAGCAACATTTTTATATGGTGTTATATAGATGCCTGTAATAGAAGATGACCAACCAGAACCTGAAGAAATTCCAGAAACCCGTATAGATGTTGAAGTTCCAAAGCTTACAACAGATCTTGGGAAAAGTGTTCATTTTGCAAAGCTCCCCAACTTTCTCAGTGTGGAGACAAGGTAACCAAAGAAAAATATTTTTATAGTAGGTTATTTATAAAATAATTTGGCAGTATTATCCATTTCTCCCACTGTCAATGGTTTAAGTTTATCTAGATTTGATGTGATGTAAATTACTCACATTTGTTGAATTTAGGACAAAACATCTCAAAATCTTGATGTTTAACCACACATCCCTTTCCCAATAACTGTCATTTAATTGGCTAATTAAACAGATTAAAAATGACTATTGTCGTGTTGAGCGCTTCATGGGTTAATGATCCATTGTACATGTATTACCAATTGTCACTCTTATTTTACATGTATAGGCCTTTTGACACTGTCACATATGAGGATGAAATAGACGATGATGACATTTTAGATGAAGAGGGGAGGACAAGAACAAAGTTGAAGGTATGTGAAAATAAATTTAAAGTTCAATTTACAGTGTAACTTGGTCCCAGCAATCACTACTATGGTCATCCGACCTGAGCAGACAGTCACTGTGTAGATTCTCCATTGCCCGTTCACCCCCCAAAAAAATTGCATTCAGTTATCTCCCAGCCAGAAATCTTATTTCTAACCTTGTAGAACGGCCACATCATTTTGCTGCCTACAGATTCCCGGTAGTCTTATTCTGAATCTGACCATAATGCCATCTATTGATTCAATATTATACAAAATTGGTCAATTATGCTGACAGATTAATGGCTTCAGATTCTGCATTGCAGAATTAGAAGTGTGGTTACTGCTCGATGTGTTAAGCCAATATTTAAAGCTGAGATGTTATTGTATGAGTGATTATTCACCACAACTACTCATAACTTTTAATAAAGATTTAGATCCACCACTTAACCTCTTCACTTCCAGGCCGAAGTGCATACCAGGATCCAGGGATCCTGGTATAACTATAGTAAATCCGATGGAAATTTCCGTCATGTATGGTTACATACATTGACGAATGCCGACGGAAATTTCCGTCATGTATGGTAGTGAAGGGGTTAATAGCAACAGATCAAACACTACTGCTGCATAGTCACAGTGAAAATAACAAATAGTCTATTGTATTCCTCTGACTCTGAATGGCCTCCCTAATGAGTGCCCACCCTCTGCCAACTACCACTGCTAGCCAACAATAGGGGTGCTCTAGCAGTTGATACCATACATTAACCCTCACAGCGCGAGGATAGACTTTAGTCGTCAGAATCTGATGTCTGTAGACATCAGATCCTGACAACTAAAATCGATCCCTGCACTGTAAGAGTAAAAATATTTCTGATGGCCGTAAACCCATAATATAGGTATTCAATTGAATCAGAAAGAGGTAACTAAGATATTTATGATTATTTCAAAATTAAAAAAACCCTTTGCGATTGCGATGTTTTTAACAAATTAATTCAGCGCTTTAAGGGTTAAATGCATAATTGCTAATGTAACAGCTAATACAGTTGGAACCTGAGCTATGGTCAGCTACCTTTTCAACATAGGAAACGTGGCCTTCAAATAAAGGATTGTCTGTCCGTAGAAGGTTTGTGTATGTACAAAATGCTACTTTGGAAAATTACCAAGCAAACTCTTACATTTTCGCAGGTTGGCTGCCCATAGGGCTGGCATAAAATGCACTATTGTAGTAAGCACAGTCTTCAATTTACATAAGGTTGGCATAAAAGGTTCTATTGTAGTAAGCACAGTCTTCAAATTACAGAGCGAAAGGTATTGTCCCAATTATAAAATACATTATATTAAGTAATAATAGGTCTACCGTATATCCCCGTATAATGCGATGTTTTTTCTTAGCTATTCATGTCACAAAAAGGCACCTCGTATTATACATAGATGTAGAATTTAATACAATTTTTTAGCTCTCTAGCGGTAAGTTCAGCGTTAAGTTCTCTAGCGGTAAAACGTATCTTTAAACGTAGGCCAGTCAGCCTGTTTTGTAAGCAGGCCTATACACACAATACTGTGCCTTTCCAACTACTGTATTTTCCCTAATAAACGCGCCGGGCACGGAGACGAAGTTGGGGCGCGTTTATTATGTGCACTAAAATGTTAATCTGTATTTCAAGGCCCCATTCGTCCGCGGCGCTGTTATTAAGCCATGCGACATTGGTGAGAACTCACTGCATGTGCAAGCCCCCATCCACTCTTAAGCCGCCACTCGTGCGCGCTGGCATCAGGTGTAACTGGTATGTTAGCACCTGAGGCTGTAGGCTGACACCTTATACAGCCACGGCCCGCTATATAGGCCTAGACGACGCGGTTAGCCTACCATCACATTCATCTTGGAATGATCTTATTTGGGCACGACGATATCTAAATATTGTATTTGTTTTTAGATAGATTACTACTGATTGGAATAATAGAAATGCGTCTGCAACGTACTGTATGAATGCTTTAAAAAGACGTAGGCCTAACTGATTAAATTTACATCTAATTTTACACAGTGTGTAGGCCTCAGAATGTCTACCACAGCAGACCGTCCCCGGCCTGATGACGTCATCTACTCTTGCCGACCTTAGCCTGCCATTTATCAAATGGTGATGTATCATCTCTGCAGGAGGATCATGTATACATGTGCGCTATAACATTGGTTCAAAGCAGCAGCAGCATTAATGGGCCAATGCCATGGTTTGATCATCTGGGTTTAAGCACGTATCAAGTCCTGTGTCTCGGCGCTACTATAGTAGAACAAGATCATACCTCACATATTTGGATGACCAGTGGACGCCAACTGCTGACGGCCAAAACATGACGTAGCACGATAAACAGGGGCAGATGTTTTTCGTGTCATTAGAAGCTTTAAATCTTACCTAGCATTAAGCCTACCTGTAGCATACCGCGTTTACACCCACGCTCATAACACGCTGACCGTGGATCAACCATGTTGACACGGCTACACGCTGAAGGCTGGTGTCTGGTAAATTTTTTCAAGCCAGCTGACTGGATATACAGGGTACATGAAAAAGGGGGGAGCTCGTTTATTAGGGGTGGTGCGTTTATTAGGGATATTACGGTAGTAGCAAACAAGAGACGTTCACCCAATGCTGGTACATTATTGGGCCACCGTCTGCGACGTTGACACAACATTGCACCAGCATTGGGTGAATGTGTCGTGTTGGCTGGGAGCCCTCGTCTCACATTCCCGCCCACATGCGTGGCACCTTTGACAACCACGGGCAGATAAATGACGCCGTTAGTCTGCAACCAATTCACACTCCTGACCTGTTCATTTATATTAATAATGATTTAATCTGAGATCGCCTTTCATATGGGAGTGTTCTATTGTGTACGACAAATCTGAACATGATATTTTCCTATTGGAATGAGAGAATGCGTTGACGAAATATAACAAGATATCACTGATTATATCTCCTATCGCAAATTCTATACGCTCAGAATGTCCATATTGCTGGAATAACATTAACGGCTACCGCTGTTGCCGCGGCTGATACAGTATTGAGCAAATTGTGGTATCTGTTAGCTGTAGTTCATGGAGCGTCGCTGTGTTATTGCACCCTGACACCTTATACATCCATGCACACCTCTTGTGTCGAGACAATGCGGCTAGTCTGCAAATGTTTTACAATCACATTTCATCTTGAAATGTTCTTATTTGAGTACGACGATATTAAAAATGGTCTTTGTAATAGATAAAATGAAAATACAGTATCTGCTTACTTTACAAGTGAGCAGATACTGCCCTTTGGTTTTGCAGAGCTGTACTGTTGCCGCTGTTCCCGTCATTGAGCATCGTAATATGCAGGTGTCACGGCGCTATTTAGTAGAATAAGATAATATCCATGCCTCGCATTTAGATGGCCCGGAACGCTACCGACGGGACGCTGCCGACATCCAAAATTTGAGGTCGTATTATACAGAGGGGTAGACGTTTTTTCAGGTAATCCGAGGCCTCAAATCTTAACTCGTATTATACATGGCGTCGCACTATACGCGGGGATATACGGTATGTTGATTTGAGAGCTTTATTAAATTGTTTAAGTTTAATCAAATAATGTATTTATTCCTCACAGTTTAACCCTTTCAGTGCGGGGACCGTCTTTATACATCAGAATCTGACGTTTTACGTATAAATCTGACGTATGAAGATGGTCCCCGCACCGAAATAATTGAAATATTTATAATGGACGTGGACCCTCAACATAGATATTCAAATGAATCGGAAAAGGCTAACTAAGACATTTAGGATGCTTTTAAATTGAAAAACCTTTTGGTCTCCATGGCTTATACAAAAAATAATTCAGCGTTGTAAGGGTTAAAAAGTTTACCTTGCCATTTTGTATCTCGCCAAAAGGTCGAAAACACGATGAGATGGAGGTATCAAAAAGATGCTGATGGTCAAGATGTACTGGACGAGTTTGATCAGCCGGTTAAAGAGAGCAATGGCAGGATGGTCCGCTGGTCTGATGGCAGGTAGAATTTTTTTAATTTTTGCTACTCAAATATTACATTAACTCTTAGAACGCTAAATTAAATAATTTAATTTTACCCACTTGAAGTCATGACTATCACTACCAGAATGGTCAGTGACATATACGCAATGTTCTCTTGCATTTTTAATTTGTGCGCATAGCTATAACCTGTTTGGTGCCCAGGGAATACTTAAGGGGTCCTCCTTTGAAAAGTAGTCGGTTTCTGGGGGTAGTTTTATCAGGGGGAAGACGGTAAAGGGAGAGTTAAAGGTTAACTATTTTGCTGCTGACTCTGTACATATTATGTACATGTATTTCCAAGCCTGTTTCAAACCAAATGTAGTCACTGGAATTGAAAAAAATTGTGCTAGATGCCCAATTAATCAAATATTTCAATTTAGGAGATGTCCTTTGTTTATAAATAGAAATATGTTTTTGTCATTTGAAGTTAAAAATTGTGTGTGAACAAAGAATACATTTAAAAATATTTTCTTATCTCCCTTTCTCACCTCCTGTGTTATTATTAAATTTATTTCTAATTTAATTGTAGTTTGTCTCTACATTTGGGAAATGAGATATTTGATGTACATACCACGATGCTACAAGGAGATTACAATCATTTATTCATTAGACAAGGGAATGGTCTCCACGGACAGTCTGTTTTCAAAACAAAACTATCATTCAGGTATTCATATTTTCTTTTTGTTACTGTCTTGTTACAGGAAAATCATATTTAAATCCAATGAATTGTTAACAGTATGTACAGTGAATATAGCCTGTTTGAGAGTACAATTCTTCACTACAAACAGAAAGGTATTCCTAACCTTTTGATGATTAATTTTTAATTATAATTTTCTGTCATTTGAAGCTGTGTCTTGCTACCGCAATACACAACTTCAAATTACTGAAAATTTGTGAAAGTTAAAGTCCCATTATATATCAGTGTTTCAAGATGTAAGACATATTTTACTTTTAACAACTCGTTATTCTCAAGTGCTAATAAAAACACAGAATGGCTCCTGTGGTGAACATCAGTGCTCTAGGGGTTGACCAGATGAGAAATTATTCACATCTAGTTTCAGCTATGTTACTCTTTGTTGAGTCTCAGAGCTTGTGCCATTTACTGAAGCTAAATAAACATGATGTGGTAATTACATGGTACGTCAGGGCTCGAAATTGGACTTAATTTCCACTTGTCCAGTCAGACAAGTGGCTAAAAAATTGACTAGTTCTTCCCAAAAATATCACTTGTCCTTATGAGTAATTGTGGAGCAGGGCACTGGTCCGATAGGACAAGCTCAGTGAAACTGAACTCGTCCTTTCCAGATTGTTAGTTGTCTTGGATGATCCAACGGGGCCAATTTTGAGCCCTGTACGTGAATATGACTATATTCTGTGACCTCGCAACAACAATTTTTTATTTGTTGAAATTTAAAGATCACAGCTGTGAGCAGAATACATGTATATCACATGTTTTACCTTTTTCCTGCAGACCCCATTCAACAGATTCTGCGACCCATAGAAAAATGACTATGTCACTTGCTGACCGATCTAAGAAAACACAAACAGTTAAAGTACTGCCCATAGCCGGTAAAGATCCTGAGTCTTCACGAGCAGAGATGATCAAGGTAGGATTTTTTGTGTCAGTCGTTATGTACAAATACTTCTGTGTGTACAAATATATTATGTCTATGATTACTTTGTAGCTATTAGTTTTGACACAAATTTTGCAACTTGATATTTTTATTCTTACAGCGCGTGGATCGACTTTTGTCGTCAGAATCTGATGTCTACAGACGTCAGGTTCTGACGACTAAAGTGTATGCCCGCGCTGTAAGAGTTAACCCTTAAATGCTACATTGTACAGCGACCCGAAACTTCAAGTGGGTGCAAAGTACTCATATATTTGTTTAATTTGAAACCAAACATTTGCAAATCTTATGTTTAAAACACACATTTCATTTCCAATAATTGTGATTTGATCAGCTAATGAGAAAAATAAATAGAACTTTAGTGTTTGTGTATCATTGGCTACACTTTGCAGGTTTTTCAGCCTCACAAATTTTTGACTGGAGCCTATTGTCATTTTGGGTACACCATTCTCGATCAGGCTATTTATCTGCCCATCACTATTAGAGCCACAAGTTGATTCTCATACTGGAATGTACATGGAACTTCACATGCAGGCGAACCATGACTAGATCTAGATTCAAAGTTAAATTTTTTGATCAGCATTTTTCTCAACACGATATGTTGAAAAATTGTTTAGATTATTACTGAATTTTGCGCAATATTTGTAAAAATATGTTTATGTATCCAGAAAGAAGAAGAGAGATTGAAAGCATCAATTCGAAGAGAGGGTCTACAACGTCGCATGAAAGAAAGAGCCAGCCAGCGGGGTTTGAATACTAACTATTTAGAGGGTGATGATGATGACGATGATGATAATGTTATTTCTGTTTCTGCAATCAAGAAACAGTTCAAAAAGGGTGCTAAACGTGAGTATAGTATTTTTTAACCAACAGAACTCGTAACTATTCAATTGAATTTTTCAGTCACTTGAAGTTGTGGATCGCGGTAGTGAGACAACTGAAAATAACTTTGTTTTGTAAAATTAAGTCGCAACATAGATCAGTTTCACAGATTTGAAAAAAATTCAATTCTAGGAAAATAGTTACTCAAGTGCAGATTAAGTCACAGAAGCACTACCCAGCCAATGTTGTGCCAGCATCACAGAGGGTGGCACAACATTAAATCAACATTGGCTCAATATCTTGTGTTTGCTGGGTGGTGTAGTTAGTATAGTCGAGGTCAGTGCTCCGGGGGTTAAGCTGTTCAGCTACGCATTCTTCTTCTGCTGAGAAGCAATTTATTTATCACTAAGTACGTAACTTAGGCAGAGATGCCAATATGTACGATTTGGTTGTAGCAGATATTATTTTTCACATCTGCTACGCTCTTACGCTTGGCTAAATAATTCTACAATTTTTAAGCAGTATGATAAATAGTGTATTAGAAGAGCACAGCTGATTTGGTGTGAGGCGATAGTAGATCACATTCTATCGCTTCACACTGAGCCAGACTGCTAAATCGTTGTGCTGCTAGAGCCGTATATATCCGGTTTCTAGTAAGTTTTAGAGGAAATATAATGACACTGAAATCCACAAAATAGTTTGTGATAGATGCTCAGTTAATCAAAATGTTAATTTTCGCACATGTTTATTTTTCATAAATAGTCATATTTTTCGTCATTTGAAGCTGGAAATTGCATTAGTGATTCCAGCTTCAAATGATGAAAAATTCAATTGAAACAATCCAGCAGGACAAGGGTCAGGGTTGGGGTCGATTATAATCATAATCGTCGATTATGATTTTTAATCGATCACATTGTAATCATAATCATAATCGTAATCATATTTTTTGAAATCCTGTAATCATGATTATAATCGTAATCGAGAAAATTTTATGACCTGTAATCGTAATCAATATTCTAAAAGCAGTGTAATCATGATTATATTAAATCGTAATCATGTTTTTTATAGTATATATCACAATAAATAATATATCACTGGAGGCGATTTTTATAATTAAAACAAAATAATTCAACTATTTGGAACAGTTTGGTAAATTTCGCTTTGGGCCTATAATACTAGCATTTCAAATATGGATGTATATTGTTAATTCGGCACTTTATTGCACTGCACTGGGTATTGGTTTGATGTGGGTACAACGTCGTAGACACTGGTCCGGCATTGGGCCAGCTTTGTATCGCGTCTCACGTTTGATGCGTTTCCGGGGTTTGATGCGTTTTCGGCTTTTATGTGGCCCTCACGATTCAGTTATTTTTAGTGGGGGGTCGCCAAGCATGCTACACCTCGCCTCCCCCCGCCTTCGCACCTATAGTTGACTAATCGAGCATGCATATTGCCGTGTTTAAAAATCTAGCATCCATTGCATTCAGATAAGACAACCTCTGTGAGGCCCGTCAACCATATTAGTGAATTAAAAATATATAATAAAATAACTAGTTGTATCATCGTGTGGTCACTTGGATTAACCCTTTACGAGAGATTTCAACAATGTTTTTATATTTACGTGAATACTTTATTGTTTTGTCGTTCTCAGCCAATTAAAACTGTCCAGATCAATATATTTTTGGGTATTTTTTAAATTTATTTTGATGATTAAAGTTATGGCTACAGCTACAATTCGGTTTCAAAAATCCTATATGTATATTTTGCGCTAACCTTCACCTGATGAAATGTCAATATGTTATCACAATTTATATTGGAAGATCTATATCTAAATGCTAACATAGGGGGGACAATAATGGCATGTTTGAATCGCCTTCAAAACAGTACATAACGTGTTGCACGTCCTAGGAAACAAGGGTGCCCAGCCAACACAGCTCGTTGATCCAGTATTGGCCTATTGTTGGGCCAGGGACGCAGATGGTGGCCCAACAGTGGACCAATAACGGATCAGAATCTCGTGTTTTAAAGCTTGTATAGATATTATATAATAGGTGGGACGCTCCTCGCGATGATCAACTGTTTGTACAGCAATCAGGCGCGACGGCTAATTACAGCAGCTGCTGGTAATGTTACCCACCCTATACACTATTTAACGACAAGATTGATATTATATGTCAAGCTGTTAAGAAATGAGATTATATCTCCGATTTTCTTTGTTCGACTGTAAAAAATAATCTAATATCAAATATATTTCTATACAAACTTGTAGACGTCTTTAGATTCGATTTATAAATAATAAGTAGAATCGCGCGGAATTGAATATGTATTAGGTTTAGTAAGATAGTTTGTGGTATTTAAAGGGTGGCCCAGTTAGCGAGACACTATTAAAACAAGAAGTGCTACACCTGATTAACTTTGGTAGGAATATAATAGCTAAAGTTGAACTGATAAAGCTGAACTGACATTCTTCAACACAATATGAATAAATAAAACTAGACGTAAATTTCATTGCAGTTGTAGTTATTTAAAGTTTGTTATAGTATGTCATTATTATTATTAAAAATTTCTAAGATAATTTTAATCACCCGTAATCGTGACTGTAATCACGAAATATGGTTATTGTAATCATAATCATAATCGAAAAAATAGAATGTAATCAAAATCATAATCGATCATTTTTAGCCCGCCTTTTAATTTTAATTAAAAAAGGTGGGCTATTGCAATTGAAGTTCGGCGTCGTCGGCGTCGGGCGCGATAACTTGAAAAGTTTTTCATGTTTCCTTCCCAAATTTGTTTTGCATGTTACTATTGACCACTTCTCGGACAAGTTCAATAATGGCTGAAAAAAAATTCAAAATGGCCGACTTATTGCGATTTTTCACATTTTACGTCAATAATTTGACCTTGTGGGCGCGATAACTTGAAAAGTTTATCACATATCCTTTTCAAATTTGTTATGCATGTTACTAATGACCAGTTCTCGGACAAGTTCAATAATGGCTGAAAAAAAAAAAAAAAATGGCCGATTTATTGTGATTTTTCTCATTTTACGTCAATAATTTGACCTTGTGGGCGCGATAACTTGAAAAGTTTTTCACATATCCTCTTCAAATTTGTTATGCATGTTACTAATAAGTAGTTCTTGGACAAGTTCAATAATGGCTGAAAAAAAATTCAAAATGGCCGATTTATTGCGATTTTTCTCATTTTACGTCAATAATTTGACCTTGTAGGCGCGATAACTTCAACATTTTCACAAGTATCCTCTTCAAGTTTGTTATGCATGTTACTAATAAGCAGTTCTTGGACAAGCTCAATAATGGCCGGTAAAAAAATCAAAATGGTCGACTTATTGCGATTTTTCACATTTATTTTACGTCCATAATTTGACCTTGTGGGCGCGATAACTTGAAAAGCGGCTGGTTTAACATACCATTTATATCTTGGGTTGTTATTTACGTGATGACATTCGTCTTTACTTTCTTTATCATAATTCGGCGGCGGGCTATTATCGAGTGTGCTCTTGTTAATGACATGTAATCATAATCGTAATCGTAATCGATAATTATAATGACGAATAATGATAATCATAATCGTAATCGTAATCGTAATCATCAATTGTAATCGACCCCAACCCTGACAAGGGTCAAGTTTTCTTCAATATATTATTTTTGCTTCACACTGAGCCAGGTGGCTTTTTTTTTTCCAATATATAATTGTGAATGATGAGAATTTCCCACTGAGGTCATTTATCCCGTCTTTTTACCATCTGCCAAGGTTATTTTTGTCCAGCTTTTTTTCTTAACGGTTCTCATCGCTGTCAATATGGTCAACTTGCGGCATTATCAGCAAATATTTGCCTTATTGTGCGTGATATCAAGAAAACTTGTGTCTCGCTGATGCGATCCAAACTTCAAGTGAGTGCAAATTATTCAGATTTGACCAAATGGAGGTAAACTCTTTTCAAATCTTGCTGATTGTTGTCACGTTTTACTTTTAATATGTTTGAAAGCTGGCATGTAACATGCTGATAAGGGTTTGAGGGTTAATACTAAACAATAGGCTTAGTTATTATGATATCAGCTCAGATCTGAGCAGATATCATAATAACTACCCGTATTCATGGTAGGCCAATACAGATTCCTCTTTGTACTTGTTTGATTTGAGATTTTTAGAAAAAAAGAAATCTAGCATAAAATTTACTTCACCAGCGAGTGTTAACCTGTTAAACTCGTATAGAGTACCATGATCCACAACTTTAATTACGGGGATGAAAATTACTCATATTTGGTTAATTTGAAACCAATCAATTGCAAATATTGATGTTTAGGATTTTTTTTCCCAATGACAGTGATTTAAACTGTTTAGAAAATATTGAACACTATAGTGCTTAGCTCCTTAAGAGTTAAAACTAAATTTCCATGGCTTTTTATCAAACTCAAACATTTAGGATAGTGATCTCCAGTATTTGAATGCAAATTACAATGAACATAGCATTTTGTCTTTTTTTGCAGAGGCGAAACAAAACATTTACAGCTCGGATTCAGACGATGAGTCAATGAGTGATGACAACAGCAAGAAAAGGAAGTCTTCATTGAAGAAGCTGGACAGTGATGAGGTGATGGTGTTTATAAATACTTTGCAAACACAAAAAGCACTTCCCATGTTAGCCCAATTTTAGGCCATCATCTTTTTTTCTACTATGATTTAACCCAGGAAAGTTACAATCTCTATCTATCAGCATTATAACCCTGTCAGGTATTAGTGGTAGTAATTTGTTGAAATTTTGCAAATTGACTGGAATAGCCAGCCAATGATTACTATTAATCAGTTAAGGGAAATGTTCATAAGTTAGGCAAATATAATGTACCTGAAAACAACAAACATGTCTATCCCAAGTATGTTATCTATGCCCACCGTACCTACACTGCAACCATTTAGCTAATAATGTATGCACCTGGCAGAACACATGAGTGTGTGATATGTAATCCAGGCTTATTCAGATATTTTTTTGAGGTCCATAATCTAATTATCAGAGAAAATTTGGTAATGATATTTATAATCGATTATTATCATTAGTGTATGAAGATTATAATTGATCATCTGTTGCATCACGTAGATGCTTTATAATTATAATTTTAAATGAATGAATGTACATAGTCACCTTGGATAGCTGTTTTTTTGTAGCTGGGCGTTAGCCCAGGTACGTTATTGACAGATTCAGGTCTCTGAATTTGGGACAAAAAGTGATGTCATTTCATTCATAAAACTGATAGATGGGTGATTTCCATTCATAAATCTGACCATTGGCCTTAGTTTCATGGACCCTATCAATAGATACTGCTACTCATAGAGCTTCTTATATCAGTTTGATACAAAACAAGACTTTTTGATGTTGACGGTCCCTAAACTACTGGTAGTAGGTTTATTGCTCAAGTCTGTCCAAACAGAAATGTCATTGGCTGATGAGCAATTGCCCTTGTCCAGCATAATCAATCAGCTATGTTCTGATTGGGCGCAACTTATGCAAATTACAGGGTCCGTAACAAGCATTATTCTGGGTAGAAGTGTTTGTATCCAGCTCACTGATTAGCCATCAATGACATCATTTAAAATGTGACACAATAGCAAATATGGTAGGCCCTATTGGTCTCAAGAATTCCCCTCCTGAGACATACTGCATGCTGATTGGCCAGCAATGACATCACTTATAAAACCTGACCTCAATAGCTGACCTAATCTCTGAGGTCAGAATTATCTGTACACAACACCTCACGCCCAAGCCCTCACTGCAGATGAACTGAGGGAGGGGTGATCTTCAGTTACCATTAATATCGTTATCCCGCAAGGTTTCAGGTCAACCCAGCGATCACGATGCGTTGACCTCATGCTGATACAATATTGGTCTGATGTCGCAGACGATGAGCAACATTAAATTGCATTGGGTCTGCTGAGCACATGTAATCAATGTTGTGTTGTTACATCTGACACACATTAGCCTATAGTCTACCCAGCATACACAAGAATCAATGTTGGTTTAACGTTGGTCCAGCGTCGTCGACTGGGGGTATATCCTAGTTAACAAGACACATTGTCCGAATGTTGTTTTAATGTTGGGCCACCGTCTACGACGCTGACCCAACATTAAAACAACATTGGTTCAATGCCTCGTGTTTGCGGGGTAGGCACTACACACCACAGCCGATCAGCATGATCTTTGAGTCTTGATAGAAGCATGGAGATAGTAAAGGCTTTACTCAGGGTTCACCACAGTGCCAGAAATGCTGGCTGCCGACCGGATGAAATTTCAGTTCCGTTTTGTGGTGTCCTTCCATTTGCGTTTTAAAGATGGCTAACTGACAGTGACTGATTTTGAAATTTATTGGCTTTTAGTATTGATCAGTTGTTTATCAGATGAACATTTTTTTAAGAAAAAACGTGCCAGATATTACTTAGTGGGCAACCACACATGCTGCAAATTTTATGCAGCAGTGTAAGGGTTAAGCTGCTCACGCGCTTAGTTAATATTTTTGAGAGAACAACCAGATGATTTTTTTTCTGTGGGGAACCCTGGCTTTACTATCTCCATGATAGAAGTATAACAAGTAACCATGTTAGTGATTCTCACCACATAGACATATCCACACCTTGTTTTTCAATTTTCCTGTAGTAGGCCAACAGAATACATTGCCAATAAGTTGTAAAACCCAATACAGCACAACGTAGCTAAAAAAAAATTGCCACTGAAGGTGTGGACAGACCTTGGGTTGTCACTGTTGGTTATGTTATGTATCATGTGAGAGTATTTTTAAAACACCTCCAGAAAAATATTTCGCCCATTTTAGCCATTTGTGACTAGGTGACGATGTGTGTATCTTACGTTTCAGATGGTACATGCTGCGTTCTAACCCTGCACATAGTGGAGGGCGAGATCGTTCTAACTAGTGTAGACCTACTAACGTTACTAACACAAAGTTTCAACGTCTGTCTGGGTACTGGCAGACTCAATTCAGCGCCACATGGTTACTCCTGCATCGCATCTAATTGGAGTAGGCCGGCCTATCAACCATGTCAAAAATAAGAAATACGGGAATTTCGTCTTCATATCTAGTCTAACTGGTCAATGCGCAGCACAAAAAAATAAAAAAAACTTTTGCAGTTCTAGTCTATGGACATGTTTACATCATATGGTCATATTAAGAAGCCAAAATAAAATCACCGATTTTTTGATGACTTTAGTCTGGGTATGGGCCTCTAATTATCCATTTATATCAATCGTGATAGTGATGGAATGAACACACTAAATTCAAAAAACATGTTGCATGACGTTTGTCGCGATCAACAACAAAACATCACCATTTTATCAAAATCACAGATTTGATACGCATAGGCCTATAATGCACGGAGCCCTCTATAGAATGCTTTTGAACTGTTCTTTTTCAGCAGAAAAAATGATGGTGATAAGGCATGTGTAATTGAATTTAAATGAATCGAGCTTTAGGCCACTTTTGTTCACATGCAGGCTAAATTGGACCAGGAGAACATCCTGAGGATGATGAGATGAATCAGATGACACTGACACTAGACCCTAGAGGTCTGAGGCCGAGCACGCTCCCTTTCGGTCACGGAGCTTCCCCACAATACTGAGTTTTACGAGTGGATGGGGAAGAAACATTTTTGTTTCTTTCAAACCGCCAAGACCGGGAAACGAACCCTGAACTCTAGCGTGAAAGGCAGCGGTGCTAACCACCACCCTAGGGCCCCCGCCCTCAAGGCATGTGTAAGCTATCAAATCAAATCATATTTATTTAAAATCGTTTTTGTGAACAATACAAACATTAGCCAAAGGCTATTCTCCCGATTTGTAGTTTTAAAAAATCAACAATATTATAGCGAAATATGTGTTTTTGATTAAAGAACCATGGGTGATAATCTGATAATGGAAAATTCCACCTCAAGCTTGTTAAGGCTACACTTATAACAATCGTCATGCTGGGGAACCATGGACGGGGTTCAATGGACATTATGCTCTGGGGCTCCATGGTGTCCCATTAAGTTTCTACGACTTTTTTATCACTCTCAGCACCCTAGGGTTCACTCAGGGGAGAGGCTCTTGGTCCCTTCGCCACAATGACAAGATCATGATCACCTAAAATATTATCCAGTGTTAGTATCCAGTACGTTTTGACATTTTTTCCATCGGACCAATGGTGGCTCACTGATGCAGTGATCACTGCCAGTGGGTCGCCAGCGGTCGGCCAGTGGGGGGGGGGCAGAAAAAACAATGGTCGTGGTGGGCTGTCGGTGGCCGATGGGCAAGCTGCCAGTGCCCAGATAACAGAAATTCAGTGGGCTTTCGGCGGTCCACTAGTGAAGCCTTCAGCAGACCTCTGGGGGTTTGTCCGTTGGGCCACTAGCAACCCACTGATTACAGCCGCTGCCGCCAGTGGATCATCAGTGGACAGCCAGACAATATCTGGTGGCCCACCGCTGACCCGCCAGCTGATGTAGGCCTATATGGCAGTGGATGAGATGGTGCTAAGCTGCTAGCAGCCCCCCGGGGTGCACTGTCAGAGATGGCTGTAGTCAGTGAATCGCTAGTCAATGCCTTTGTTCAAACACATGAGACCTTTGGGCCGAGTTAATTCTTGATGTTGATGGATAGAGCATACGGCCGAGGGGTCCTTCCATCAATTGATGGCTATTTTTCTGTCAAGACAAGACCTGGCAGTGTAACCATGGAAGTTGCAAGTGAGACTAGAAATTCAAGTTCAATGCAGACTGCTAAATATCTTTTAGTAACGTTTTCATATAATTCTGCTAGTGATATGTATGAATGATATAATCTCATACTAAAGTATCCCATATCTGCAAAAAATGATGTTCAAGACATGCCACCCCTTGCCATGCTAACTTGATAACTGTGGGGTAGGCCCCTATAATTTTCTGCTCATTGTAGTCTAGCAATTCATTTAAAAATTATATGCATAGTGGACAAATCTAATATTTTGATGTGATTGGGCCTACCTAGCCTCTACCTAGGCATTCCCCCAATGAAGTTAGGCCTAAAACACATACTGCGTAACAGTCGACCCGTGCTGGTTTGGACAACATCCGATGCAATAGGCCTACATCTCTAGAATTGGAGATTTAATTCAGCTCTATGATAAATAACCAAATTTAAGTTGTTGCCGGTCCGACATGACAAATTTAAAATTGGGACATTTTCAACCTCAGTCAATGTGAAGCTGTGGCAAGAGGATGAGCATCATTTAATTATCCATTGATATCAGTCTTGATATAGATAAAATAAACACACAACATTCCTCGTTCATTTACTGTTGTCGCCGTTGCATGGTGTGTGTTGCGATTAACAGTAAAACATCACAATTTTATCAAAATCACAGATTTGATACGCACATAAGGGCATGGCGTTATGAGCGAGTATGCCATTCTGAATGACACACCCTTATAAGTGAACAATTTGTAGTATTTCCCTTTGCCCCAGCTACATGAGGCCTTTGGCCCTAGTTTAATTTTTAAATAATTACTGTTACACGAGATCCAATTGCAGATGTACAATTCAAAATTATCTGATTGCTGGCCCCATTATCTGAAGTTCCTGGAATCTGTGTATGATAGTTGAGTATTAATTATTTTAGCTCAAGACAATGAAGAGCTATCTGTCGAAAACAGTCAACAGGTCTCTGACCTACAAAGGCTGTAATCGATGGTAAACAATAAATTAAAAAAATAGTCCTTTGTTAGACAATTTAAGATTCCCTATTAGCATGGCTGCTTACTGTCTTTGGATGCATGAGAAAGTGTTTTACCATTTTCCATGAAATTTGATTTACTTCAACACTTCTTTGAAGCCTATATATACTGTTCCAGCAGCACAAGGATTAGCACAACATAATTTGTGCCGCACACATCAGTAAGTTTAAATATTATTTCTGCTTGTTGTGTTCGCAGGATTCTGATTCGGAAGCAGAAGGGTCCAGAAAGAAGAAGAAGGCACGAGTTGTGATGTCCAGTGATGAGGATGAGGAGAAAGACGGTTCATTTCACGGGTCTAGCAGTGGTTCTGACCACGGGTCTGATCACGAGTCTGCTGGCTCAGGCGGCTCAGGCTCGGGCTCAGCAAGATCTGGAAGTGGATCTGGAAGTGAATCTGGAAACGCGTCTGGCAACGAATCCGGAAATGAGTCTGGGAAAGGTTCCGTTTCTGGCTCTGATGATGGATCCCGTCATGGCTCAGAGAAAGACTCAAAGCATAATTCAGACTCTGGATCAAATCACGGAGCTCAAAGCTCGGACGATTCCGATTAACGTCGGATTTTGTAGATAAACTGTTGCTTCATTCATTCTCTCATCAAACACCAATGTACAACATTTCACCTATAACACTACGACCGACGCATCATCTCTATAAAGTATTTCATTTTGTTCCAATCATTTGAGATGCTGTCCATCTTTTAACCCTTTCAAGCCTGACTTTACATTGTCATCTTCATCCACTACAAGCCGCGAATTGCTGTCGCAATTCTCGACTTGTAGTGGATCAAGATGATTTGATGTGGTTTAAAAAATAATGAAAATTGCCATGTATTTCTAAACCATTTTCATGGAAAAACCTTGGTTATAGTAAAATCCAGTGTGTTTTCAGGGATGTAATATGATGCTTTAATGCATCGTGAGGGCTTGAAGGGTTAACAGACATAGTAGTTTTCTGTAAACCAGGTGCTCGATCAACTGTACGAATCATGCTCCACCACGAAATGAGTCGTAATGCGCAATATATTCAACGCCTGTATAGATTTTTTTTAATCTTTTAAATTGAATTTCGAATCTTGTACTATGATTGTTAATTGAGTGAAAGCCTTACTATTTTCTTTTTGTCCAATTGCATTTTGTTACTGACAAAACTGAGGGTGGGGGACATTGACATCTTTAGTGCTACTTGTTTTTATAATCTTGTCTATTTCAATCACATGAATAGCAGAAGTTATTGTTTCTGAAAACGAACAGAACCAGAGAAAAAAATTATATGAGACATTTGAACTGATGTTGAGAAACATCATGTAAATCATTATGTTCTCTCCATCAATAAAAAACAGCATATACGATTAAAAGTATTGATTTTCAGTTGTCTTCTTCTGCCTTTTATATTCGTCGGGCGGGGCAGGGGTGTTGGTGTGGCCTTGGCTGTCCGGCCGTCTGTCCGCATTTCATTTCCAGAGCAGATCTGAGATCCAGAGATTGGAAAACCGGTGGGGGGATTTATTTCATATGGCGCACACACATACCTTTTTGGGATTTATGACCTTTGACCTACTTAAATACCGACCATAATTAATCATAATATAATATGCCTGATATCTGACAAACTGTGCCAAATAGCTAAACCATTTTTATAAAGCAATATGTTTGGTTTCAGGGGGGGGGGGGTGTGTATGGCCAACTATCACCCATAATTAATTTTCATATGCCTGATATCTGGCAAACCATGCTAGATAGATAAACAAATACTACAAAACAAAATGTGGGGGGATATAGCCACTCGATCAATTTCAAAATCGCTGACTATCCACTATAATAACCTTTAATATGCCTGATATCTGACATACCAGATAGCTAGACCAATACTGTTGCAGGGAGGGATATGGCCTGAAAAATTTCAACTCGCTGGAGTTAAAATGGCTGACTAACGGTCATAGGCCCTAGGCCTAATTATTGTTTTAGATCAGTATATTGTTCTTATTCAACAATTTGACGATGTATAGTCTCTCGAGTCGCCAATATTCATCCGATCTCCATGATTTTTTTATTAACACTCTGATGTACTTACTACCTAGGTTGAGTTCGAAAATCAGCTAATTTTCATATGCAGGATGGCCGTAAAGATTATTTAGTTCGTGTGTGGTGCAAGGTTCCCACTCACCTGGAAAACCTGGAATTTGGCCTAAAATATTCCATGCATGGAAAAATCCTGGAATTTAAAAAGAAGGACATTCTCATGGAAAAATCATGGAATTTTGTTTCAGTTATCCTCATTTTTTTCAATATCAGCATATATTTTGCAGCATTTATTCTTTGTCATTTGTGTTTCTTTCATAGCCTGATATTTGACTCCTGGTGGTTTAGGCTACATGTGCCCAAATCTTTTGACGTAAGAACAATTTAGGCGTATAATAACAATTTAGGCAAATTACACATGCAGCCAAAACGGAATTGAGCAACCTGGTATCATGGAAAAATCATGGAATTTTGTTTTCAGTTTTGAGTGGGAACCCTGGTGGTGGGAGGATGCCAGTCTAGCTGCATCAGGTCATATTGTGCAAAAGATCTTGCAGCCCTGATTTTATGTGTCGAGGCTGTTCAGGGATGAAGAGGGAGGAAGCGAGTTCAAGGTCCTGCGGTTGAGATATCTGGTTGGTTGGGGTCTTGCCATAGGCCTGTAGCCGATCACTCTGCTGATCTGTAATGATCCATAAAATAATTATCTGTCTGCCTGGCCTGCTCTGGATTAAATAATATTATTTCTTGGTCTTCTTAACTATACTTGATAGACTAATTTGTTGACCTACCAACAAACTCGGAGGAGGTTTATAAATATGTGTAACTGTATCAATTGCTTCAATGCGGGTATCTGAGAAGGATAGGCAGTGATTTGTTGATATACTTCAATATACTTAAAATACTTATTTGACAGCTGGAAACATCTGGTGATTACGATAAGTACTAGCTAGGCCTACTTATAGAAAGTAATCGTTTATTGCTCCCATATATCAACATATTTTGTATTGACTTTATAATTTATATTTAGGCCTACACTTATGTTACATGGGCCTAATAGCATTTACCAAGGAGCTATTTTCCATTGATCATGAATTGATCTAATAGATCAATTTTTGGTTCACAACATCATAGCTGTAAATATGTATTTTATATCTAATAGGCTACGTTTGAAAAAGCGTACATTCTAATTAGTAGTAGGCCTGTCTTTAATATTATAATAATTGAACGATGGGATGCTCAAAAGTAAGACAACTGATGATTTTTTTCTGTTTTATTTAATTTGTGATGTATTCAGGACAATGAGAGACGATGATATGGCACACGGCAATTTAAGCTATAATTCATGAGATTTGTTGTAAAATACGTTGTTTTCTCAGATTGCCTTGAACAGTGGGCGGTACCGAAAGTGTGGTGGATTCGTGTCGACAAATGAGGCGAACTAAATGTGCCCGTATCTATGGAGAATTGTGGTGTTATTCGCTTTCCCCGAGGTATTATTTTGCAATATATACTGTTACGGGGTGTTTAGGATGGAATTACACTAAGGGGAATTGATTACAGAAATGCATAGATCAAAATTTGGGATGTAACATACCGATCCAAAAGACTAATATATGAGACAGACGAGGTTGAATTGACGGTAATGATAAGAACAAAACAATTCAAATTGATATTTTAATTTCATGAATCTTATAAACAGTACAATGTGGTAGATTTGACATACACTTTCACATCTCCAATAGTCCGGAATATGAAAAGAAAAACAAACTTTAATACATAGAAAATATGCTTCAAATATCAATATCGTTTGAGTTTGTCAATCACTCTTATATAATATAATCTGCGCTATCTCAAACCATTCCAAAGATTATTTTAAATAATCCTATGCTGAATAATATGAAAGAGAACTAGTTACTTATCCCGCAAATGTGTACCAACATTACTAAACTATATGAAATATCAATGTTAACTATGTCACACTCTCGGTATAAATAATATAATTATGTCAATCACACATCAGTCATTCATCAGCACACACAACAAAATCATAAAAACAATAATACCCCAACCCCTAGCGACCTTGAAAATAGACATCAAATTAGTGATCATCGTGGTAAGGTTTACACAGTAAAATCAAATAAACACTCACCACGATATTTCAGTCTCGTGATTAACGACGTGAGTGCCTCAGGTTACCTTAGGAGTAGTCACATTCACGCCGGAACACGGTAGACCCCCAATTTCGAAAGGTGGGGCAGAAACATAAAAGTGTTGCCTCATAACGCCGACACGTCCCTATTTAAGCAGAAACCTCAGTTGTACGCAATCATACATTTCATACAATTCTCATGCGTCCTGGTCAATAAAGACACCATGCTTTACTGCTTCTGTACTATTGGCATTGGAAAAACATTTGCCATCACATATTTACACCTCATACGGTAAACTTATACTGTAAGCTTAGTACAAGTTCAGTAAATACATTATATTATCCCCTTGGGTACAAAATCCAGCCAGACTACAAAAACTAATTACCACTCGATGACTTTAGGCCTACACTGGATGTGGTTTGTTAGGATTTAATACTACCCAGCTAGGCGATGTATTGTGAAGGGACTGTCGGTTTTTTGGACAATATAATGACTGTTGAGCTGCTACCTATGTCTTAGGCCTATATATAGATCTACACATACACTCCGAGTGCTGCCGATGCACTTTGGCCGCGAGACGCGGTACCCAGTGATATCAATGGTGTGCCAGCTCTGGCCCAGTATTGAGACAGCGTTTGGTAAATATCCCGTGGCAGTGGGTGTGCTGGCTTTGATGCTGCTACATAAGTACATAAGTATATACAAGTATGCCTACAAGCACACCTGTAGCATCTGTGATTTAACTCAAAAGCCTTGACCTACAATGTTTCCACGGAGTCAGTTAATACAGTATAGGGGAGTACAGGAGAGGGGGTCTTACATAACACTCTTTCACTGAACGAGTAGCCATTAAAATAGTTTCACTACGTTTCACATAATATACATTTCTAGGTGGTTAGACTACCATCAGGGGGTGTTGGGTGGGGTTACGTGTAGGGTGTGCAGTCAATTCATCCCCTAGACCAACTTATCCCCCGGTATATCAGGGGATGAGTTGGTATGGGTGTTGACGGGCTGGGGATAAGTTGGTTATAGCTGTTGGAGAGCTGGGGATGAGTTGGTCATGTGTGTTGCACCTTTGGGGATGAGTTGATATTATCTTTTCTTTAATGATATTTGATTTTTTTTGTAGATAATCACTTAAAGTACGATGAAGTACAATATATTTGATTATCGATTTATTATAATATAAGTGTATAATAAAAAAATCGGGTTTGAAATGTGATATTTGTGTATTTAGCTACGGAGAAAAGAGAATACTTTAAACAGTTCACGCCCCTATCGTATTGCGTCTGCTTGTCTCCAATCATTCATTTCAACATTCATTGTGCGGATTAGCTAGGATGAAATTTACCCAGCACCCTTGCATCGCTTGTGTCTTTCATGTCAGGACGTAGGACAACTAAAAAGCCTCAGTAAATGTATCCTTGGCAATTTTTTTTATATTGAGTTCATATCTATTCATGAATAAATTCCGTTGTACATAGCAATTGCGCTACAAAATAACTCAGGGTAAATTATTACCAATAGATGTTCCAAGTTAAAACAGTTTATGTTTCAGGTGTAGGGGGACATTGCATTTGTGTAAAAAATCGTGTCTTTTGGCACATTGCAGGTTGAATCGAAAATATTCGCTGAAGACATTGGGCTTCTGAGTGAGAGTGCTACTGGATTTTATTTGGTCCATCGGGATCTCTCTAACGATCTCAGTAGTCTTTGAATTTGTCGTTTTCGGTTGCGTGCATGTGTCAATTCCTTTAATTATTGGAAAATGTTTTTCCGAGGTATGTCGCAAGGTGGGCACAAACGGAGACGCGACATGGCTAAGCGTAGCTTATCAGAATAGTTATCTAAGTCTGTATGTGCGTCGACGGTGTCCTTTTGTGTAAATTCACCTGGTAGTCTGAGTGTCGTACCATAAATCAATTCGGCAGCTGACCTACCCAATAACTTTTCAACGGTGGAACGAGCGCCTAGTAATACAGCAGGTAGTGTTGTCGTCCATGGATCAGGTGACTCGTTTGCCATAATGGCTGCTTTTAGCTGACGGTGGGAACGCTCGACCATGCCATTCGATTAGGAGTGGTAGCTCGTTGTGCGATTTCTTACTATCTCGAATTGGTTGCATAAACCATCCCATAATTTTTATTCGAACTGGGCACATCTATCCGTGGTGATAATGGTGAGTGTCCCAAAGCGTGCTATCCACCCACTGAAGAAGGCATCGGAGATCATTTCAGCTTGAATATCCACTAACGGTTGGCTTCCGGCCAACGAGTGAAACGATCGACATAAGACAGTAGATATCTAAAACCGTCGGAGTACGGTAGGGGTCCGACTATATCGATATGTATGTGGTCAAATCTCTCGGTAGGTTTGGCAAATTTGCCGAAAACTGGCTTATTATGGCGAGATATTTTGGCGGTCTGCCAACCTTCGAACTTAAGTCTAAGTTCTCTATCTCATTTCAATTCCTGTCTGGGCGACAGTACAGAAATAACTTGACATCGACTCAATGCTGTGCTTGATGCTTTATTGATAATTATGATTCATCTATAACGCTGTGCACTGTGGATGGTGATGAAAAGTGGAATGCAGCAGCCTCGGCCTCGTGGCTAGCTCTGCCGGGGCAAGACAGACGTTTGTCTGCCCCACTGGCTGACTCGCAAGTGTAAGTTGAGCGGGAAGGCCGCGTGCGTTAGCTGCGCCGGCGTCCGTCAGGGGGCGGCCTCTCGTCAGATGCCGAACCCTGCCGAACGCAGCCGAAACCGGTAGCTAAGTTATCCCCACATTACCCCCGGGCTAAGTGACAACGTATGAACCTAACTAACTTGTTGGTAAAGCGGAGGTTTGGTCGGGCCCATCCGAGTGGTGCACTCGACTAACAATGCTTATACAAAACATCTTAACTAGCTGGGTGCAAAGAAATACAGTGTGGGTGGGTGGGGTCACCGATATGGTGATATAGAAGTACCTTGCTCCTCTATATTTCCATCAACTCTTCCGTCTGGACGACGGGAATAAATAACTCCTTTTAATTCATTCTTCTGTTCATTCTCTCTTTATTGTAGTCTCGACATTCAATAGTGCACACAATCCCCAAGCGGAGCGCGATGACATTACGCCATGCGGCTTGGCCCCGCAGTCGAGACTGCACGACCGTACGACTCAGTGCCTGCGAGATAAGTGACGCGCGCTCGGTTGGCGGCAGAGGTATTCAAAGCGAGGCTGCGTGGGCAACGACCACTCGTCAGAAGTCGTGAACCCGAGCAGTCCCGAACGGATCCCCACAGGCCTAGTTTTTTAAATAAAACCCCGGACAGGCTCTTTATGAAATAAATAATATATTTCTAGACCTAAATATCGACTAGGCCTAATTAATTTTGAAATCTTCAGCGCGCCACAAAGCGGTGCTAAAATTATGCGCAGATTAAATAATCCAGCGCCTCACCCCGCTCAATTAAAGCCTCCTGATTTATTATGGATTACCGGTAGGCCTACTTGAAATACTAATATTTGGCTACCATCTAATAGGCTAAAAAATATATATTGTTTGTGTTGTGGCTCGAGGGGGTTGTTGGTCGGGGGTCTGCGTCGAGGGTCGAACGTCGAGGTTTGTAGATTAAGGGGTCGAGGGGGTTATGAAGATAACCGGAAATAGTGAGCGATTGACAAAGTCGGAAGGTCCGGGCTGCTTGCGTCGGGCCTAGCTATCACAACCAAACAAACAAACAGTAATGTTATGTTATTTCTGGAATCTTTCTTTTTACTTGTTTTATCCACTTAAACCTGAACTATCTTCGTTTTAGACGCACAGAAGTTCGTTGAAAGGCCAAAGGTGACGACTTTGAAGAATAAAAACCAAAAGAATTGGACCGAGAAAAGAACACAATCATCGAAGTGATTAATAATAATATAAAATATCATGAACGATAATAAGTGACTTTCGCAGTTCACATTAGGGTCTCACCACCCCAAATGCCAGTCCCATTGAAACGCATGTATAATGCCAACATTTCAAGGGCCGAAATCACCACTTTCGTCCGTAGCCCCCCCCCCCCTATGTTACACACCATAATAAAGCCTAAGCTGTCCTTTTTCAAAAACTGCTTCGAAAATGGTATGCAGGGCTCGTCAAATTTCTAGAATGGTTGGTAGCCCGCTGGGCTACCAACATAAAAGTTTGGTAGCCCCAAATGCATATCGGTGGCCCAGATAAAAGTGTTGCTCTCGTAGTCGGATATTAAAGTGGAGGGTATGAGGCATCCTCTCTCATGATTGGTTAGGGCCTGGTGGATTTCAAGTATCATGATTAGTAGACTATCTAAGGCCTACCGTAGGCCTATTTATAATATAATCTGATTTGTATAATTATTTAGAGCCTATAGCTATATTATATATAATAGACTAGCCTAACTTTTTCAAAACATTTAATTATTTAGATTTATAAGCATGTCCATTTAGACGTTCGTTCCTCGTAATTCAATAAAAATGTCTTGTTATCACCATGATCACATGATTATTCTACATATTGTGTGTGGGTTGTCTTAAAAAAATATATGCAAGTTAATTGACTTGCCACTGCCAGCATATAAATATGTTGTTCAAACTTCAATTTTGTTGAGAGAGGTGACAGCCAGGAAAACTCACAATAATACTACTACTCAGCCTACTGGTAGGCCTATATGTAGTGGGGCCTAACCAGTAGGCCTAAGTGACAGTCTTTGAATAACCACGTCCACGTGGGACAATGTGTTTACAAACAAAGCTGAACATGCGTACATGTATACTGCCTTGTACTTCAGTGTACTTTGCAGAGTTGATATGGTTTTGCAGTATACTGATTACTGTAGCGCTAAGCAGTTTTATGTGGGCCTACACATCACCTGGTAATACAAAAATGAGGGCAGCGTAGCCTACGATTAAGAATACATAAAGTCTTGATGAAAAGACACTTCGTCGTCATATAACATGTATTCAAGGAAAAGCGATCAGCTCTCTGCTGATCAACACGTGCGTGTATGACGCCCCAGAATGTAGTGTTGTGCTAGTTTTGTGACCCCCCCCCTCCCCGCGTCTATTTCTCGTCTGCGATGCGATATCACTTTTGGATGGAAGGAAAATAGTATCTGACTTAAAACAGCCTATTCTACCTACAATAACTTCCCCAAAGTTCCCCATTCATAAAATTTTATACTTCTATGTTCTACTGCTCCAAATTTAATTTCTCTCTGAAATTATTATAATTAGGTAGTCTGCTTGACACAGGTCAAAGGACATGCAGATATTCTCAAAATAACTTAATTTATGCAACCGAGTCGGATCGTTAATTTCCGTGAAAAACAAGATGGCGGAGCTCGGAATTCACGCAATCTCAACATAAACAATGGTCGAATCGTGTACAAATATGAACGTTCTGACAGAGATAGATCGATTAAAACTACAGCAAGTGAAAGAATATAGTCTTTAGAATATACCACATAATTTTCAGAAACATCCGACAAGAAAAAACGCTAATAGCAAACCAATAGCAAAGTGTTGTTTCCCTTATATAAACGGATGCATGGCGCACAGCGTCGTAGGCCTAATTACGCTGGCATTGCTACTGGAAGTGGTAGCCCGCCGGGCTCTGGCTGTTACCGTTGTGGTAGCCCCCCCAGCTCAACTGGTAGCCCCGGGCTCCCGGGCACCCAATTTGACGAGGCCTGGTATGCTAACTTCCTGCGTTTTGAGTTACGCTCACATGTTGGTAAAAAGGTCCATTTTGCCCAGATCTCCCGAAATATTCTTGCGCCCATTCCCAGAAAAGACACAAATCCTTCTCACAGCATGTGTCCATCCGAAAATCTCACATAACAGTTATACCTCATATCACAGATAGCGAAAACAGTGTGTGCTTACAATTTATCAACATAATTACAACATTCCTGTATTTTTCTTAATTCACCAGAGGCGGAAACAACCATTTAAAGCAGTAATTTGGATAGGGATTCTCTAGTCAGTAGCCACCCCGCTTGGATTTCGGCTCATTTAGGGTGGTGAGACCATATATAAAAATTAAATTATTTTTGTTTTATTTTTTTCAAACAAGGATGGAACAGCAAGTTGCTCTGATCAATATATTTTTAAAAATTTTTGAATACATCGGATGATGTTGCTTAGGGAGCTCTTTTATTAGGCACTAATATTGTGAAAATCAGCCCTTTTTCCATAATTTTGCACTGTAGGAAACGTGGTTAGATGAAGTTGCAGTTCCTACTCTTATTTAATCACAATAGGTAGTCATGGTGACCATTTATTATTTAGAATTATGAAGAAAAATAATATATCAATTGGGATAAATGGTTAATAACATTACAAAGAATTAAACTACCCGTATTTTTCTATGTATTTGTACCCATACAACAAGTCAAAGTAGCAAAACAAAGCATGTTATCTACGAATTACCAACCAAAACCCGCCTTCCTGGGCCTATCTTCCAGTTGTCACATCCATCCATCAATTATATGTCTTTTATTCGAAATTTTACAGCCTAATTTGCTGCATCGACTATCAGAATACAATTAAACAAAGGTTGAATACTTTTTATTTCTATTCAACAGCAGAAACATTATAATATATAATCTTAACCCTGCTTCAATGCCCTATACACACATGGTCTCACCACCCCAAATGCCAGTCTTATTGAAACGCATGTATAATGCCAACATTCCAAGGGCCGAAATCACCACTTTCGTCCCTAGCTGCCCCCCTATGTTACACACCATAATAAAGCCTAAGCTGTCCTTTTTCAAAAACTGCTTCGAAAATGGTATGCTAACTTCCTGCGTTTTGAGTTACGCTCACATGTTGGTAAAAAGGTCCATTTTGCCCAGATCTCCCAAAATATTCTTGCGCCCATTCCCAGACACAAATCCTTCTCACCGCATGTGTCCATCCGAAAATCTCACATAACAGTTATACCTCATATCACAGATAGCGAAAACAATGTGTGCTTACAATTTATCAACATAATTACAACATTCCTGTATTTTTCTTAATTCACCAGAGGCTGAAACAACCATTTAAAGCAGTAATTTGGATAGGGATTTTCTAGTCAGTAGCCACCCCGCTTGGATTTCGGCTCATTTAGGGTGGTGAGACCTTAAGAGTCTAAAAGTGTAGTCAACTGTTAAAATTCGCGGGACAGAAGGCAATAGAGCCCGTGGGTAGGCCAAGTCCCTATTCCATAATAATACTAAATATGCGTTTCATACCCAAAGCCTCATTAAGAGCAAGTTCTCAAATCACAGCAAGTTCATATATATATAGAGGGTCTACTATGACACTTGAGCGACATCTATAACAGATAGTGGTATTCATCACCGATGTCGTTGCAATGGAGGCATAAACCGTAGGTCGCGCTGAGTTTGAGCCCGACAACCAGCTTTGATTGGTAAACAGTGATTGCGGCACCGAAATTTTGTCATTAGGATTCTATTAATTATTTAAAAGTAGTTCAGTCAGATATTTCTCGAAACCAGAAGTATTTTTAATTATACAGAGCTCCATAGTCATAGACCTAAATGTATTATGGCCCTCACGCTAGAGGCCACAGACGTATTAGAAACCGCTCTAATCCACTACAATCTATCATAGATATCATCGCGTAGCATATCATCCGATTTTCATGAAATTTTGTACAGGACATTTCCAAGTCATGACCTAACATAGGTAAACATTTTGTAAAGATATACGGTATGCAGAATTGCAAAAGCTAGACCATTTGACATGTAGTAAATTGAAAAAAAGAAAGAAAATTGCTAATCAAAAATTTTCAAACAAATTTTTCCCTGGATACATAATCTAAAACATCACCCAGACACTTGAACTTTTTGAAGCAGCGGAAGAAAACTACTGAAATGATGCCGCTGTTGAGAGTTTTAGCAAAGATTATGGACAATAAGATGATCGACTTGTGGATTTCACCATACAAATGCGTGTACAGTAAAACCTGCTATAAGCAGCCACTTTTATGAGCAGCCAACCTCCTATGGGAGGCCACTTGGTCATTCTCCAAAATGACATTTTGTATACAAATGCACCTCCTATGAGCAGCCACCTGTCTCGAAAGGCCATTTTTCTTGTGTCACAAGGGTGGCTGCTCATAGCAGGTTCTACTGTAATACATTATGTGCAGTGTTGTCACCTTTTAACGTGAGTTGGAACTACGCTTTGGCAAGTGTATCATCATATAAAACAAGTGATAATTTCACCACTTTAGCCTCCAAATAAAAAATAATGTTTTTCTATGTTTGACAGTTATGACAATATCTCTGCAATATTTTTTTTTGAACGAAAATAACTGGTAATATAGCAGATAAGTCATCTTAAAGTGAGGCTATTAAGGTTTTAAAAATCACATATTTCATATTCTTTTGATAGATTAGTATATTTTAAAAGTATTTCCAACGCAACGATTGTCAATGTGTCAATAATCAACGCTTAATACAAGGTATATACTGAATTCTGAAGGGACAATTTGAAAACGGGGTGGTTGACATCTGGTGGTCGTTCTAGTACCTATATGATGGGTGTGACGTCACTCGTTGAACCCATCTGGCAGTGGACGTACAGTACATACAGGCTTTCTGTCTGTTGTAGGCTTGGCCACTTGTCAGATCAGGCTTATTTTTCAAAACATGTTGTCTGTGTGGTCAGTAGACCTAGTAGGCCTATCTATGATTCAACTATTCTAGATGAGCTTTTGATTTGTAGCCTATAGACTAGTCTATATAGGCTAGACCTAGCCAGTGAAACCACACAGCTTGCAAATTTATACGCAACCCTTCACCCCCAGCGAACAAGACTGGGCATATAGGCTATAGCATACATGTAGGCCTACGCCTACTGTACATACATGTATAGGCCTACACAACACAGCTCACTTAGCCTAATAAAGAGTTATAGAATAGGCCAAACACTAACTTCTAACGTTTGTGCTAAAAAAATCTGGGCTCAGATTGCAGGAATTAGCCCTGCTTGCCATGTGAAATCATAACAAGAGGCCAGTCGGCCACCATAATCCCCTGCCCCGCCTGTGTGATAAGAATATTCCAGGGTGCATCCTTCCTTAACTCTCACATTTGTTTTACAGTAATGGGCCATCTCAAATTTGATCGAGTTGAGATTTTTCAGGCTATATCCCTCCCTGAAATCGCTGCCAGATATCAGGCATATTATAGTTAATTATGACCAATAGTCGGCCATTTTGAATTTGATCACTTCGAAATTTTTCAAGCCATTTTGAGACCGCACATTTTGTCTTGGAGTAATGGTCAAGCTATCTGGCATGGTTTGCCAGATATAAGGCATATTAAAGTTAATCATGGCCAATAGTCGGCGATTTTAAATTAGATAGACATTTTTCAGGGCTTATACCTACCTGAAGCCGCACATTTTGCTTAATGGTAATTATCTAGCTATCTGACATCATTTGCATGGTTTGCCAGATATCAGGCATAATAAATGAAATTACGGCAGATTGACAGCCATTTTGAATTTCATTGAGGTGAAATTTTCTAGGCTATCCTACCTGAAACCGCTATTTGTCTTATAGTGATGGTCTAGCTGGCACGGTTTGCCAATCAAAAATATTAAAGGTAAGTATGGCAGATAATCAGCCCTTTTGAATTTGATCAAGTTTAAATTTTTCAGGGCATATCCCTACCTGAAACACCATATTTAGTTTTATTGTAATTGTCTAGCTATCTGGCAAGTTTTGCCATGTATCAAGCATATTAAAGTTATTACATGGCCGATAGTCGGCCATTTTGAATTTGATAGAGTTGACATTTTTAAAGTCATATCCCACCCTGAAACCACACATTTTGTTTTATAGTATGGTACAGTTAGCTATTTAGCATAGTTTGCCAGATATCAGGCATATTAAAGTTAATTATGGCGGAAGGTCGTCGATTTCAAATTTGACAGAGTCTAAATTTTTCAAGCCATATCCCACCCCCCTGAAACTGCACATTTTGTTTTATAACAATGGTCCAGCTACATGTATCTGGCATAGTTTGCCATATATCAGGATATTAGAGTAAATTATGGCGATCGTTGGCCATTTTGAATTTGATTGCGTTGAAATTTTTCATGGATATCCCTATATACCTGAAACCGTACATTTTGCTTTTCTAGTACTTGATGGTCTAGCTATCTGGCATGGTTTGCCAGATATCATGCTTATTAAAATTAATTATGGCCAATGATCGGCCAGTTAAGTAGGTCAGAGTTCGTAAATCTCATAAGGCATCTACATCCCCTGAGGGATGTGTGTGTGCAATATGAAAGAAATCCCCCCCCCCCCCATGGTTTCTGAAAACTGCTCCGGAAACGATATGCTGTCAGTTATCAGGCATATTAAAGTTAATTATGGCTGATGGGCAGCCAATTAAGTAGGTCGAAATTCAAAAACTCTAAAAGGCACATCTAGACCCCTTAACTTAGGAATTAGTGTGTGCAATGCTTTCCTAGATCTGCTTCGCAAACAAAATGTGGACAGACGGATGTCGGGCTGGACGGATGAACATCTGAGGCGACACCTATACCCCCTTTTTCGGGAGGGGGATACAAAATTTGTGGAAGGGCCCTCATACCCCTCTGGAGGAAGGGGGATGCCAGTCTCTCACCATTCCCCACTCACTTAGACGCTTTAACCTATAAAGGCACACATCATAAGTTTAAGATGTGTGATATTTCACTCTCCTGTCTTTTACGAATAGGGATGTGCGTGTGAAATTGGTCTAAATATACAATGTAAATGTATACATGTACGTTACGGACGAACATACTTTTCAGCCCTGCCAATTATGACAGTATTTCCCCTAATAAAAGGTGAGAAACTAGGTTTGAAGAGTCTAGATAATGATGAGAAGCACAAATCATGGTTTCAATTCACATATATATAATAATCCTATGTTTCAATTTACATAAAAATACTATGATATGACTTGTTAATGCTACAGATCTGTTAGATGCTTGAAGTTATAATCTTCAATATTGCCAAATATTTTTATGAAAAGACCTTAAATGCAGCACTAATCCAAATATCATACTCACATGCAGAGTTCAAAATGAAACTGGTGATATTTCTAACCAAAAAACTAGGCTAAGATCAGTCTCGCAGTGAACAGTATCACAGTCAATTTCAAAAGAATGACAAATAAATTACGTAATAATCATGATAATATGATATAATATATAATATAATCAATAGAATAAAACTTTTTTTTGTATATTTGGACCAACAAGTGAAGAGTAGAAATATTTTTTTCAGTTTCTTGTATGTTTTTAGAATGCTTTTCTTTATTACTATAAGATGTAACGTCCGTAACGATTTTTGTACGTCCGTAACGTTACGGACGTACATACTTTGCAGCACTATATGTTAGAATATAGTAGTTTTCTTTTTTAAAAAATATGTCTATGCCCACCGCCCCTAAAAACAACTGTCTTCTAAAAGAGAGAGTTATTTAATACTACAGTAGAATCCCATTATAACGCGAATCCTTACACCGCGATATCGGTTATAACGCGGTCCGCGCATGGGACCCGTTTTTCCAGGTTAAATTTGACCTAATAACTAAAAGTGCCTGTATTTTTTAGTCTTGATCACGTGAGTCTGCGTTACAGCGCCCGTGCAGTTCACATGTGCTAACCAGTAATCAGTCATCCATGCATGCAGTGATCATTGCACACCTCCGTATTCTCGGCCACACTGTACACAGGCGCGACTACTGACAACGCGTGGGATTAACCTTTTGACTGCTACTGTTCAAAATGAAATAAAAAGTAACGATCCGCCGTATAGGCCCTATGATGATTCTGTTATACTATGCTATATGACGACCTTGTTATACCGCGGTAAGCTATTTGACGATCTTGGTATACCGCGGTATTATTGATTGTGCTATACAGCAGTATATAGGCCTATGACAGATCATATTACACCGCAGTAGCTGTGACAGATCAAAGCTGACACTGTACACGCTATGGCTCTGACAATGTGTCACACACATTACACTCCAACTCAACCCAAAACACCTGGATTAACCTTTGATACATTGTCAAATAAAAATGTATTTCTACCTCATGAGAAAACTAGAAAATACACTAAACATATCAATATCAATGTAACGTCCGTAACGACAATTTTTTTACTACTTTTAGAAGTCAAATATCATTTTATCACTGTTAACCACTAATTTGTATAAAAGACCTGTAGTTTGCAAGATGAATGCATGTCTAATTTTATTTTCTTCAGAAAATCTATAGAAACTATGGACAAATACATTTTATATGTGAAAATCCTATATTTTACAGATTTTTGAATTATCTTAAAATAAAAAAAATCATATTCCCAGGCTCTCACAATTGTTTTTCAGTGTGATTATTTTCATTTACGGGTGTTGTCTGTACAATAAAGGCAAAATCTTTGTTAAATAACCAACATTTCTTTTCTACCTACCGTATATCCCCGCGTATAGTGCGACGCCATGTATAATACGAGTTAAGATTTGAGGCCTCTGATGACCTGAAAAACGTCTACCCCTCTGTATAATACGACCTCAAATTTTGGATGTCGGCAGCGTCCCGGTCGGTAGCGTTCCGGGCCATCTAAATGTGAGGCATGGATATTATCTTATTCTACTAAATAGCGCCGTGACTGCATAGACGATGCTCAATGACGGGAACAGCGGCAACAGTACATCTCTGCAAAACCAAAGGGCAGTATCTGCTTACTTATAAAGTGAGCAGATACTGTATTTTCATTTTCCACGGCAGAGTGGATGTCATCTGGACTGTATCGATCGCAGACATTCTGAGGGCTGCATAGGCTACATATATATACACACAGATTTTAAAATACCTGTATTTATATTTCGCCGACAAATTTATATAATTTTAATTTATGTATTGCAAAGACCATATTTTAATATTGTCGTGCTTAAATAAGAACATTCCAAGATGAAATGTTATTGTAAAACATTTGCAGACTAGCCGCATTGTCTAGACACAAGAGGTGTTTGGTTGTATAAGTGTCAGGGTGCAATAACACAGCAGCGCTCCATGAACTACAGCTAACAGATACCACCATTTGCTCAATACCGTATCAGCCGCGGCAACAGCGGTAGGCGTTAATGTTATCCCAGCAATATGGACATTCTGAGGCCTACATGTATAGAATTTGCGATAGGAGATATAATCAGTGATATCTTGTTATATTTCGTCAACGCATTCTCTTATTCCAATATGAAAATATCATGCTCAGATTTGTCGTACACGATAGAACACTCCCATATGAAAGGCGATCTTAGATTAAATCATTATTATTATAAATGAACAGGTCAGAAGTGTGCATTGGTTGCAGACTAACGGCGTCATTTATCTGCCCGTGGTTGTCAAAGGTGCCACGCTCGTCGGCGGGAATAAGAGACGGGGGCTCCCAGGAAACACGACACATTCACCCAATGCTGGTACAATATTGTGTCAGCGTCGCAGACGGTGGCCCAACAATGTACCAGCATTGGGTGAACGTCTCTTGTTTGCTACTAGTTGGAAAGGCACAATCTTGTTGTATCGTGTGTATAGGCCTGCTTACCAAACACGCTGACTGGCCCATGTTTAAAGATACGTTTTACCGCTAGAGAACTTACCGCTAGAGAGCTAAAAAATTGTATTAAATTCTACATCTATGTATAATACGAGGTGCCTTTTTGTGACATGAATAGCTAAGAAAAAACATCGCATTATACACGGGGATATACGGTAAATGTCCACTTTCGTGTGGAATGACCCACATGACAAATGATCCATAGTCATTAGACAATATAAGTATAGTCATATAAAGAACGTTCTATACGTCCTTGATCATATTATGTTTTCCTTTGCCTTTATCTTAGTTTTCTTTGCCCGTATCTGCCCTTGCACACATCATCACCTGCCAGCAAATACGAGACGATGAACTAATGATAAGGTAATGCTGGAACAGCATTAAAAACGTTGCACCAGCGTCACTCTATACTTGGGTCAGCGTCTCGTTTTAAGTATTGATAACTAACCACCAAATTATTGGATAGAAAAAAGCAGTAAACCTCCATCAACACTGTTTTTCTGATTTTTATGATGTATAGTATGTATTGTTTTTAATAGGATCAATGTCATAATTACTCGTCGTAATATTGTTTAAATCATACTTGATAGATGGTAAAAGCATTAGTTCCAACCCCCGATACCGGGGGACAGCACTGAAAGCGATTTCACGTTTTGGCGAAAGTTGATCATCTTATTGTCCATAGTCTTTGGTTTTAGTTTTAGTCTATAACAATCTATCATAGATATCATAGATTCTATGACACAATTATCTGGAACTTCCTACTGATAGCAAAATGCTCCGCAATTCTGTCCATTTGCTAAACAAAATTGTAATTGTTTAGCAAAATATTTATACATCAATGATAAGGATGTCTAGCAAATCACAACTTAGATGAGAAAATTGCTAATCAAAAAGTTTATATAATACCAGGTATTGTGAATGAAGAAAATGTATTTAAAATGGGGGTTTATCTCCTTTAATTTTAGTCTGGACGAATACCTTTATCCAACCTATTGTTTTTGTAATTTCCCGTTTTTTGCAAGTACCCTGTTTCTCATGGAGTTTTTGAGCAATTATTTCAAATTTAAACTGAATATATACCTGCACAGTGCGGGACCCCCATGGACAGTGAATGCCAGTCCTCCGAGGTTTGACTCTGTGCATAGGAGCTGGCATAACACTAGCAGTGTGTCAGCAATGCTTAGATGAGCTGAGCTGGAATCTCTTGCCGGTGAGAAACAGCTAGGCTGTGCATGACATATAAAATTGTGCATGGTCTGGTGGACATACCTGGGCTGCAGTACAAGGTACTGTCCCCTAACCCCTGGCTGTGCACAATCTTGAAGATCTCACTCCTGGAAATATACACCCATCCTGCCTCACAGTGATACCTTTATAATGGCCTCTATTCCACGCACAATTTTTGCATGGGATGCTTTACCCCCAGTAGAAGTTAACTGTACCTCTCTGAAATCATTCAGGGCTGCACTATCAGATACCAGGGATCACTTTGGGGTGCGCCCTCGCGTCAGTGACGCATTAACATTTCAAATGCCGCATCACTGTCACTAAGACCGCATTGCCCTCGCCTAGTGGATTTGACAATTTGGATTTTCTGCTAGTTTTGACGATGTTTATCAAGCCGCTACTCGCTCATTTCTAATTCGATCTTTCTAAAATTTAAGCCCTGTAGCAAAATTATTACGACGACGTCACAAATTTTCAGCAAAATCGATGCATATATATGGCCAAGATATCGCGCTCGCAACAGTGATGCATTTTGCTCACGGCAATTTTCGCGTCACTGCACAGGTTTTTTTACGCGGAGATACTGATCATCCACTTGAGCGCACATCCAAAGTTTTTCGAGATACGGCCCTGAAATAAATTACAACTTTTAGCACAACACCTGATCTTCAATATCGTGTTTGACTTTTTTTTGTGCGAATAGAATAAGTTGACTTAATGTTTTAGCAAATATTTTGATCGCATTTTGAATATAGGCTAGTTACGTTGAAATCTCAAAAAAAGTCAAATGTCATCTGTAAGATTATTGTGAACATATTCAGGGCTTTCTCCAAAGTGCCGATCTGCCGCGCCGCGCCGCACTGTTTTTTTTTTCATATATATAGGCCCAAACCTTGGAAATTAGCTCAAGATTCTGCCAGAATGCACCATTTCAGGACTACAATAAAAAAAATTCAAGATGTATGCATCCGTACCCGACACCCCCCCCCCAACCTAGGACTGTGTGACTATGGCGCTCGCGCCTCAGGCATTACTGATTCACAACACCGACAGCGCACTTTTCAAAAATGCCCCCGCTCTATTTTTTTTTGCTGGGAAAGCCTTGACATTGATATTTTTTTTATTGTTGTCCGACAAAATCTTCCCATGCCTCCCACAATGGTTCTAATATGCCTAGTCTAGAGGGCAAGCATGACCGAGATGATGCTGAGCACTGAGAAAAAGAAAGCCCAATGACCCATGACCTGACCATGATTCACTGGTGACACGTGTTGAGTAAACTGTCAACAATAACATTGCCAAATCAAATTCCAGTTACTTAACTTACCAGGCAGGTTACTTTCAGTTTCACACTGATTCCATTCCTTGTCAAAAGTAGACTATCGTGCCTGCTGTCTCCTTATCAGTTTATCTTATAGTTAACTTTATGTTTGTGATAAACAAATCAAAAACTAATTTTGTAGGGGAGTATGTTGAGATATGAAGTGTACCCTCTGCCTCTGGGTGAGAGATAATTCTAGGCATTCAGGTTAGCCTAATAAATCGTCTGCTTCTGGTATATATGAAGCATTGAAGACCACAGTCAACCACACCAATTCTATATTTTGCTAATATAGATTAGGCTAGACTAAATACTAAACTTGCTGGCTCTTTCAATGAATTTTTTACAAGTAAGATCGCTAAAATCAGGGACAGTCTGCAGTCAGCAAAATCTGATTCAACCATCATTCATCCTGAAACCACTCCTCAACTGCTCCAAATCCTTTACTCACTTTCTCAAAAGTCTCTGAAAGTAATGTGTTAAAAGCTTATTCGGTCATCAGCTAGCAATTTATGTGACCCAGATCCATTGGCAGAAGGGAAGTTCCTAGATGCCTTCAATATTACTCATGTTACACCACTACTAAAAAAATTTCACTAGATTTCCCAATAATAAAAACCCAGCAACATCTGACCTACGATCCGGTTATTTTTTTTGTCAGTTTTGTTTTTTTGTCGTTTTTTTTATCTTACAAGTTGAGAATCGGCTATTGACCATCTACTATCTGGTGAAATTTATTTTGGTCTGGTAAAAGTTTCAAGTTTACAGGACCTACTGTCCTGTGAAATTTTGACCTCATTGGTAAAGCCTGAGATCGAAATGAATTAAGCAATTTTGGACCTGTATCTGGATTGAATTTCGTTTCCAAATTGGGAATGTGGCCTCCCATAGGAGGTTAGCTGCTCATAAGAGTGGCTGCTTAGAATAACCTTCAATGGGCATATATACATCTGGACATAACACCGAAACGGCCTTTTTGTATATTCAAAATGACATTTTGTCAGCTCAAGACCGTGGTGAACTAACTGTACTTTCGCTCTTGGATTTGTCTGCGGTTTTTAACACGATCTATCATGACCTCTCAGGCTGGCTTGGTAGATCAACTGAATAGTTTGGCATTAATGGTGTGGTGCTTCAGTGGATTCGATCCTACTTGACCGGTCGTTCTCAGCTTGTCAAAGTAAATGGTATACTTTCTACTCCGAAATTGTTATTGTGCAGTGTTCTGCGAGGCTCTATGTTGGGTTCACTTCTTTTTACTAGATGTATACTACTCCCCTCAGTTCAATAATTAAGCAGCCCTCGCCGAGGAGGGCAAATATGTTCAGCCATGTCAGCCAATGACCTGATTAGCTTTTGTGATCCAACAATTTTAAAATGGCCGTTTAGCGGCCATTTTGAATTTTGTAAAAATGCAAAAATGCAAGAAATGCAAAATAACTGGACCATGAATATAAAACAAAATTTATTTTCTCACACAAGGATAACCCATGACAAATTTCACACTAAAAAATCCAGAATGGCTGTCATTCGTCCATTTTTTTTTTTTTTATTACTATTTTGGAAATCTTGCATGATAGCTGATCTATGAATTTCCGCTACCTCATACTTCACATAGCCATCATATACCACAATTTTATAATAGTGGTCGAGCGATAACGGAGGGCTGCTTTCGTGTTCGTTTCCGAACAACTTCTTCTGAAATGATTACTTGTTTCATTGAAACAAAACAGCCGCCCGGGCAGGATTCTCAGCGTAATGCGACAGTGTTTATATGGGGACAGTGTAATGCTCTAGTGAGCAGTCGTCTTAGATGACTCTAATTCTTTGCTGTTTGGTTGTTCCGAAAAACATAAAACAAGTTTGCAGTGTGTACAGAATTGCCTTGCCCGAGTAATGACCAGGACAAGTAGGCTCAAATCACTGCATTGGTTGCCCATTAAATCACGTATCAATTTTAAACTGAACCTTTTGACATATGAAGCACTATTCATGGGCACTCCCTCATATCTCAGTGATTTATTGCATTTAGAGAATCACCAGCAAACACTGAGATCTGAAACTATGAAGTTATAACATCTTTGACTGCGGTAAAGAAGAAATTATGGTCATTCATCGTTCGTGATTGCTGCACCGCGCTTGTTGAATAAATTGTCTCTTGAAATACGTGAAGCAAAATCAGTCACTATCTTTTGGAAAAAAAATAAAAAACACACCTGTTTACATTAGACCTACCACCTTAATCTGAGCATTCACTGACCGTCATAAGATAAACTCCTTTTCCGACTACAGACATCCCAATAAATACTGATCTTATTCCACAGTGCCATTGAGTCTCAATATTGCTGAGAGATACTGGCACTATTGAAGTCATGATACATACATAAACTGCAAAAAATTTCCAGTGACCCTCATCATCATGGTTTAGCGATAGCTTGTGATGATAACAACCACTAACATCATTTTCATTTGAAGTGAAATGGTTTTAAATATAATATTTTTCCTGAATGTCATTTCAGTTATATTTAATTGTATAAGATCATTCTGATGCATTAGCATTTTTTTCTTTCCAGATTTGCCCTCCTCACTATGACTAGCAATGGGATTGCTGAAAAACAAACTTATGAACATTTGGAGGAACGGATTGAATTTTTGTTCGGTAAAAAAAGTCCCATTAGTGCGTTAATGGAATATGCTCAATATAGAAGAATAAAAGAGGTTCCATTCGTAGAAGTTGTGCCACAGTATGGAGTAGATCACATGCCAAGGTGAGTGATATCAAAAATGTTACCCCTTAATCCTTTCAAGCCTTAATGTACCATAGTCATCCATTACAAGCCGCGAATTTGTGGTGGATGAAGATGATGATGTGGTTTAAAAATTAAATACAATTTCACGTATTGGTAAACCAGCTTCATGGAAATTTTCGTACTAAAATCCTTGGTTGTAGAAAAATCAAGACTGTTTTCAAGGCTCTAAAAGGATGCTTTAATGCATTGTGAGGGCTTAAAGGGTTAATATGCTAATTAAGACAATAATTATTTTGAGCCTTTTTATTAGTCCTTCAAAAATTTATTTAAAGAGAAATGAGCAATAAATTTTCTATATCATCATATATTTTTATTCGAATTGTACAATCATAAGTCATTTTTGCCCACTTGGAAGTTGTGGGTCGTTGTAGCAAGACACAACTTCAAGTCAGTAAAAATTAAAATTTTATAATGTACATTACACTTTAAGGTTTTTAATCACAGGCCTAATCGTTTTAAATCTATTTTGCTACGCGATCAAATCACTTGGGAATGGTTAGGAATACATCAAAGGGTTATGGTGCCTTCTAAATTTTGAAAAGGCCACATCTCAGTAAACAGAAAACATTTGTATAACATTTATGCAATGCTGGACTATTGTAGAAGACGTTGGGCCGACATTGCTCAATGTTATACAAATGTTTTATTTACTACGATGGCATTCCTGATTGGCAATATGACGCTGACAAAGAGAAGCATGGTGCGGTGTAAAGCTGGAAATGTCTAGATAAAACAGTTAACACTGGTGTTCAGTTGAGATTTGAGCATGCACACCCACACACCCTGCTAGCTAAAACAGTACCAATAAAAAAAGTAGTGGGGGAAGTGTGCTGGGCCAAAAAAAAATATATGTTTGTTTCCGATTTGTTGTCATTTTAACCAGTGGGTAGGTAGGAAATTTCTTTTATTTTATTTTTTATTTTATTTTTTGTCACTTAAACCAATCGGTAGGTAAGAATTATTTTTTATTTTATTTGGCGCCAAATTCACTTCCATGCATGTCTTATTTGTACATTACATAACGATTTTTTGTTTTTTGGACGTTTTTTGACCCTCTTTTTTTCGTAACTTTTTTTAGTTACTTTGCCTACAGCCTGCTAGTAACTCATCCCTCAACTTAGCTATTTCCTAAAAAAAGAAATCTATAAAATAAATTTGGGTCGCACATGTTTTGATAGGGTCAGTCGGAAATCGGAAACAAACAATATTTTTTTTTAGGCCCTGAGACGCTGCAACCTGCAGCAGTGCAATCTAGTGGTCCAAGTTCACAACATAACATTACTGTACTTCAAAGTTAGGAAACAAACATCACATAATATGCCAATCTTGAAATCTTCCTTATTATGTAAAGTATAATTGTAGATATACTAAATGGTTGGAAATACTGTATATTACAAGTAGAGTACCAGGTACATCATGCTGTGTACATGCTGTATGTACATGTAGATGTTTCAATCTTCAAATAGTATACTTTACTCCTTCCAGACATTGTATTTGTTTTACTTGATAAAAACAATTTTCAAATGCACCTTACATGGTAATGTTTACAATCTGATCATATCTCTTCATATTCTGGGGAAATTACTTGAAAAATCAAGGTTTGAGTATATCTGTCTTTATCTTCAGATTCACATATTTATGGTGTGTCTTTAATTTATCTTCAGATTCACATATGCAGCAGAGCTTGCTGGTCGTCAGTTTGCAGCAGTGGAAGGTGGTAGTATAAAGAAATGTAAAACTGGAGCTGCATATTTAGCATGGAAGAAAGTAATTGAGGAAGATCAGAAGAAAGTAAATTTAATTTTTATTAACTTAAGATATCTTTCAGTTAGCAATATTTTCACAATTCTCAACAATGTGTGCTGGAATGGTAAATTATTTTGAAGACATTTTTATTATGCATTTCACAAACCAGCTACAACATTTGACATGACCACATTGACTTTTTTTGGAGATATTTTTGTGAAATTTCATAAAATCTGAACATCATATTACTCCAATATTAAATGAATATCAGCAATTGTATGAAAGGTGATCTTTATTTAAATATTCTTATAAAAGTAATGTTCTTAAATAAATCTTAATAATCTTATGTACCAGTTTCAAGATATTTTGCAAAGTGAAGCAGACTCGCACACTAAACTGGCAGCTCTAGTGCATTTGGAGTACTTGCGACGAGTTGAGAAGACGCCACAAGGTTTTGCGGGCCGAAAAGTTCTGGCTGCAATCGTCCAAGTGGAGGAGTCTCTAATGCACAATCCAACTTTTTGTGTTGTCAGTCTTGGTGTTGGTATGTATCTATGGGCACACAATTTTGTTTATAATTACTAGTTGCTAATGTAAAACCTACTGACTGTATTTTCTACAGTTCAGCGAACACTTGAATGTGAAGCTTATCTTTCAGACTACATATATCATATGCATTGATATTCTTGATATTTTTATGATTGTCAATCTTTTGAATTACATAACTGTGGGGTTGTGGTTTGTTTAGTACATTTATTAGTCTCTTTATGTAATAGGTAACAGGACAATCCTCGGCTCAAACCTGGATCTGGATGGACACGCTATAAATGATTCACATGCTGAGATAATTGCAAGACGAGCCTTCATAAGGTGATATTATAACATTAATTATTGCCAACTCGACAAATTTGTCTTCAATTTTTTGGACACTTTTGCTTTTGAGCTGGTTTCAGGATATTGTTTCAGGACTAACTCAGTGTTCTGTCTCTAGGCCTACACTTTGATGAGTAGTGGACTGCTGAACACATGTACATGTTAAGAAAAAAACAGTTATGATTCATTTTTTGTAGTTTACCTACTCCTAGTACATGTTATATTTCTCCTTTTTTTTTAGTATGAAGTAATTTGATATTCATATCTCGTCTATCGTCTATTGAATTCTGGGGTACTGATTGTTTCCGTAGATGTGTAGATTTTAATTTCCAATAACAAAATTAAGTATCCACACGATGCATGACATCTGTAAAATTTTAATAATTTAAAAAAATTGATTACTATTTTCAGGTACTTGTACAAAAATCTATTGAGAAATTACTCGTCAGATGAAAAACCATTGTTGGTACAGGATCAAAAGACTGGGAAATTGATTGTTCGGAATGGCATATCATTCCATATGTATATATCGACAGCGCCCTGTGGGGATTCAGCATTATTCTCCCGGTGAGTGGTGAGATTAGTGTAAATTTGTTTGACGACTTACTCAGGGAAATTGTCTTAATCAATGCCATGGTACCCACTTTTTGAAGTGAAGGTCTTTTATTCCAGGCCTTGGAAAGTCTTTGATTCTTGTAGAAACATAAATAAACCGGGAGAAGTCCTTGATTTTGATCAACCTTTGATTTTTTGCTGTTGATCTTGAAAAACGTCATGACAGCTAGTGATTAAATGAAAGAAAAAGCTACACTTACATAACGATGTGGTTTAGGAATGTTGTGTGCCTATTTTATCAATATTAAGGCAAAAGACAAATATCGATAAACAATGTAGGCCTACTTTTCGTATTTTCTACAATATTGTAATTCCACTGAAAATATACATTGTCTGAAGTTTGAAATAACAACTCAAAAGTTGCTGTTTCTCATACCTCTTGGACTAAGCTCATTTTTGTAATCCGCGAATCCTGCATAAAAAAGGTCCTTGAAAAATATTGAGAAACCCTTGAAAGGTCCTTTGAAAGTGCTTAAATTTTGTATTTGAAAAGTGTGGGAACCATGTTTGATTATTTACCCCTTTGAGCTCTTGTTTTTCTTTTGAGTCTCAAACCTTGCTGTTGATGTATTCGTTGTTATTGAAAGATTGTTTAACCATCAAGATTTAGACATTTTTGGGTCTCTAATTAATCAAACATGTAATTTTCAATCACTTGATGTTGTGGGTTGCGGTAGCGAGACACAACTTTAAGTGAGAGGAAATTTAAATTTTCCATCTTAAACCTTACAGCGCGAGGATCGCCTTTAGTCGTCAGAATCTGACGTCTGTAGATGTCAGATTCGTAGACGTCAGATTCTGACGACTAAAGTCGATCCCCGCGCTAGAAGAGTAAAAAATATTTGTAATGGCCGTGAACCCATAACATAGGTATTCAAATGAATCGGAAAGAGCTGACTTTATGATGATTTCAAATTGAAGAAAAACCATTTGTTCTTCATGTTTTTATATAAAAAAAATCAGCGCGTTAATGGTTAATATCGCACAATGGTTATTTCAAACCTTACATGCTGAAATATTTTGGTATAAAACATTCCAGAGACCAAAGGTTTTTTTTCAATTTAAAGCCATCATAAAGGTCTTGCCATAGTTCAGCAGCCCTCGCCGAGGTGGGCTGCTTACTGTATTCCACACGGTCCGCCGCCGCCGCAGTTATTTGTTTTCAAAATAGCTACTAACCTATCAACTTCTGCTTTCTCATACTTCACATAGCCATCACATACCACTGGGGAATTGTTTTAGTGACATTTTGATCTCCATGTCATCAACCCTTTAATTAATATGGCCACTAACGAAGAAATGCTCGCTAGCACATTTCAGGAAAAAGTTGCCATCAGATCTTCTTTTAATTTGGCAAATACAGTGTATGTTCAGCTATGTTAGCCAATGACCGGATTAACTTTTGGAATCAAACAATTTCAAAATGGCCGTTTAGCGGCCATTTTGAATTTTGTAATATTCACTCAACTCAAGAAATGCAAAATGACTGGACCATGAATATAAAACAAAATGTAATGTCTCACACAAGGATAATCCATGACAAATTTCACACTAAAAAATCAAAAATGGCCATCAGTCGGCCATTTTGATTTTTTTTTTTTTTTAATTTTGAGCAAACAATTTAAAAAATATTGGTCGAGCGATAACGGAGGGCTGCTTTCGTGTTCGTTTCTGAACAACTTTCTCTACTTAAATCTGAAAATGGCTGAAAGCGTGTGTATCGACGTAAGTTGTCAGAATTTGACGTTTGTAGACGTCGATCCCCGCACTGTAAGAGCAAAAATATCTATAAGGACCGTAGACCCATGACATGGACCTGTACATTCAAATGAAGCAGAAAGACCTACCGGGTAACTAGGACTTTGGTCGCCAGGTTTTATGCAAAAATATGTCTGCGCTTTAAAGGTTCTGATCATGATGGATCATTTCAATTCCTCACTTGATTGCTAGCATAAATCTATGCTTAGTGCACCTGGCTTAGTTGCCCATAGTAGTACTATTGTTTCATAGAATATTATGGCCTATGATTAGCTCTTTCAGCACGGGGACCGTCTTTAAATGTCAGAATATGACGTCTGTAGACGTCAGATTCTAACATATAAAGACAGTCCTCGCACTAAAAGAATTAAAATATTCCTAATGGTTGTAGACCCATAACATAGGTATTCAAATGAATCAGAAAGAGCTAACTAAGACATTTATGATGATTTCAAATTGAAAAAACCTTCTTGCCTTCATGGTTTATGCAAAATAATTGAAAGTTGTAAGGGTTATTTAAAACATTTGTGTGTATGTGAGATTATCATGATTATCAATCATATAACTGCTGTCATTTTATACAGAACTGAAGAGGAGCATAGATATGATGATAAACCAATATTTACAGATGACAAACAAGGATTATTACGAACTAAGATTGAAGCTGGTAAGTAAAATTATTAAAAGAAGGTTCACAGTACTGTTTTTTGTGGTAGAGATGTAGAATGTATCATTATTTCGCTAGATATATTAATATGTAACCAGAATTACCATGATTAACTTTCTAGAAGAGAATAATTGCAACCTAATATTGTATAAACAATTGTTGTTTACTTAGTTCAATAATTATAGACCAAGAACTCAAAAGCCCTAATTATCACTGCTTATTCACAGTCTCTAAAACTCTTCTAAACACTTTGTTCAGCCTGATCAAACAAATATGTAAATGCTATTCAGATATCGAAATATATATTAAATGTCACATTTTGCTTAAGTAAATAACAGTGTAACTTGTAAATTTATCCGCAAAATTGGTTTCAGGAGATGGATTAGAATTTAGACTGATAAAGACGTATATTTTATCCTCTCATTTGAAGTAATCGGGTGCCAGACAATATATGGCAAGTACATGTACTAATTTCCTGAACGGTTGTGGTTTCATATTTGTCTTCTATATTTAAAAAAATAGTGGGATTGAATCTAACAGCTTATTTTTAAAATTAATATTTGTGCCATTATTTAAAAGACTTTTGATAGGTAATAAAAGACAGGAATCATTTGTATTTTAGTGTTTTCGTCTTTTTGGTTTAGGATCACTTTGGTAAGAGTAGCACCTTGCACCTGGGACTGCATTAGTATATGATTAGGAACGCATCTCATGTAGTTATAAATATTCAATTCTAACAAGGCTTAGTATCACTGTTCAACCTGAGGATACCAGACTAAATGTTTTCAATATTTTGTAAGTCCAAAATTCATAGAATTACAGAGACAGGAAGACTGACATGCGTAAATATAATGTGGACTATGAGAGATCTGTTTCTTTCATTTATTAAGAAGCAATTTGTGAGAAATCAGAAGTATAAATAGCCCTTGTGCTCATAAATGTTACTTTTAAGCCTTATGATATCAATAAATCACTCACACTCAGTTTGCATTGATTGAATATAAATAGATCTGCAAACATTCTTTTAGATTTTTTATTTTATTTTATAAATTGAATAGATTGGTTTACGACCTGACAAGAGCAATTGATGGTAGGTTGAGCTAGTAGACATAAATAAGCATAACCATTTTGTTTTTTGTTGAGTTGCACCACCTGTGTCTCGCAGGAAAAATTTGATGTGCGTATAAATTGTGTGATGATACTAAACATTAAAATGATATCTTCAAGCAAAAAGGCGATGTCACTGGTTTTGGTCAGGGTTCTTGCCAAATTTTATCACTGCATCACCTTGTGCTATTTGCTCATTTTCAAAAATAAGAATGACATGTGTTGCTTTTCTGAATAATATAATAATTCACTAAATTACAGTATAGCAACTGAAACGGTTTTGCAACTGCCAAAACACAGCTTAGTGAACTGGTTTGATTTGGTACATGACGCTAGTGAGTACTCCGAATGAAATATAGTAGGTATTGTAAGAACATGGTCGATTGATGCAGCTTTGAATGAGGTATTTGTAGGAGCATGGTACATAATATAATAATTAGAATGGTAAGAGTTTCATACTTGAATTATAATAGTTTTGTTTAAAATTAATTTATGACTTTAATAAATTGTTCTTTCACATTGCCGATGAAGTGTCAAATTTGGTTGTTATTTAAGCTGCAGATATGTCTAACAAGCTTTATTTTATATCACTTAAGCAGATCTTTTCAGCTCCCGAGAAATCAAATGGTAATCAGAGGATTTGGGAGGTTGAGATTACTCAATATCTGTTTCCATGATTATGCAGGACTCTTGGAAGGTTGAGTAATCTTAGCCTACGTGTGTCTCTGCCTAACTGGTCATTGTGGTATCAGTACAGAATTCAAAGTTCGATTAGCTGTGCAAGACGTTGAAACATCAATGTTTGTTTAATAGCGACCCACTGTCTTCGACCCTGGACCGCCATTAAACCAATATTTGATCAAAATATTTTGTTTCCTACATTTATTATGGTGTATGGTTAATCAGGTGTTGAATTCTGTTAAATATCACTGTTTCTGTGACATCGATCCCATATTGTGTGAAAACAGTTATATGCATTGGCCGCAAACACAATTTGGCTTACCTGGTAGTTAATGTGACTAGTACTGAAAAAAATAATCAGAATCACGTGGATACATTAGAAACACAGAGCATGCTGCACCAGCTGAGAAAGGCTATTTGTGTGGTTACTAAAGTTTTTGCTATCCACACAAGTTTTTGGACTGTTTTAATCTGCACTCAACTCTTTAGCTATTGATTTATATAGGTCAATGTATGTGTAATTGCAGATATAATCGGATTTCCATATGATAATGAATTGTGGTTTTTGTGGGTTCAGTAATCTGAATTGACGCAAGAAAATATACTTTTTGTATCCGCTTGAATGATCTGTTGTCTTTCACTTAATCTGAGTATTTGGCTGTTACTGGTAATTAATTTAAAAGAGTAACAAGTTTGAATTGAATTAATGCGGGATTCCAATCACAATATAGCTACACAGCAAGCCGATATGTTTTCACACGCTGAAGCATACCCACAAAAGCTTTGTACAGATTTAGATTTGATATATTTTGTTTATTTTTGTTTGTGTTTGCTGTACTTTATATATTCTTGTGTTTGGCCGCTGCCAGCCACAGTAGAAACAGAACATTTATAGCAACTACTGTACATGCTGTAGTGGAAGTAACTATTGCATTTTCTTTTCATAAATATTTATTTAATATTAAATGGATGATATATGTTTTTTAGTTCAATTAGTTACAAAAAAAATTCTAGAATTATGTATCTTAACTTTTTTCAGGCAAATTATTTCATTTTAGTTCTATAGCAATTTCTGTTCAATATGTGAATGATATACCTTATTTTAGTGAGTACAGTATGGCTGATAAAAGTTATTTTGACTGAATAAATTATACCATTTTTAATAATATATATAAAGAGTGAGTTATCATAAAAACCGGATTTACACACCTTTCATGAAAGTGTTTTTCTAAAGTGAAAAATGTCAGGAAAATAACATTTGTTCGGACTTTACATCTGAGCTCTTTTCAAAACCTTGAATTTGTGGACTGCCATAGTGACACACAACCTCAAGGTTACGAAAATTTTAGTATGGTGCATATCCGCCATTCAACCCTTATCCTGCTAAACCCGTATATAATGGGTTTAAGCATATTTTAAGTCACTGAAATGGAGATTATAGTGTGTACTCAATTAGGATAATTTTAAAAAATATAAATATTTTTCATCATTCGGAGCTGAAAATTGCATTAGCAATTCCAGTTCCAAATGACGAAAAATGCAATTGGAACAATTCAACAGGACAAGGGTTAAATATGACAATTATTGTTCTATCACCTGTGTAATATGTCACTAAAGGATGTTTCTAATTGTTTATGTAAGCATAGTAAGTGTATATTTTCTGTATTTGGATTTGGATGTTTCTCTAAAAACTTTTTATGATCAAATGCTACGATATTAGGCTTCCTAGGTAGGTCTCTAGTAGCCAAAGGCAGTTAAAGTGTTGTATGTGACACACATTGATAAGTACAACATATTGTGTGCTAAGGAGTGACATGTAGGATGTAATAAATAAGAGCCACCCACAGATCAGCTACTCCTCCAGCCAGCAAACAACAGACATCACCGCATTGTTATTTTGATGTTGAACCACTCTTTAAGACAGTGGTCCAGCATTAAAACAATAGTGGGGCGCTGCTTCGTATTTCATGGGCATTCTCCATTTATATCCTTGCGCCAACAATTTACATTTTTTTATGTTTCTTATTTCGCAGGGGAGGGTTGTATTCCTGTCGAAAAGAATTGCATGCAGACGTTGGTGGGGCTGAGCTTCGGCAAGAGGCTACTGACCATGAGCTGCAGTGACAAGATATGTAGATGGAGTGTGTTGGGCGTGCAGGGAGCTCTGCTCAGCCATTTTATCAACCCAGTCTACTTGTCGTCTCTCACAATAGGTCAGTGTATTATAACCAATCTGTACTGATGTCAACTAAAGTTGTGGACTTTTTGTGTTTTGATTAGAACATTTGCAACCAGATTCTAAAAGTGAAGTAAGGCCTTAAATCCATCATAATGAGAAATTTTGTGACATGAATTGTACAAATCCGAACAATATTCTGTTACTCTGAAATTGTGGATCGCGGTAGCCAGACTTTAAGTGACTGAAAATTTAAAATGAGTAGCTCTGAGCTCTAGAGGTATTTAACCCTTTCAGCGCAGGGACTGTCTTTAGACGTCAGAATCTGATGTCTAAAGGCAACACTGAAAGAAATGTGCACTGAAAGAATTAAAAAAATTATAGTGGTAGTAGACCCATAGCATAGGTAAATCAAATGAAGCAGAAAGAGCAAACTAAGACATTTATGATGATTTAAATTGAAAAAAACCTTTTTATTCAAAAATAGTATGAATCCAGTCTACTCTATTTTTCATCACTCAGTGTAGCAGACAATGGGTCAACTTTAACACATACTTATTTGTACATAATATTAAAATATATAGGACCTATCAGAGTCTATATTTTTGCTCTGTGGAGCTTTCAAGCTAATCCCAAGCTAGCCCTCAGCACGACTGATCAAATCCTCGTGGTCACATGACCCCCAGGCTGGAGGTCATGTGACAGCAGCTGATTAACCAGGGCTATGGCCTACAACCAATCTTCAATGAGCTGCTGTCAAATGACCATGAGGATTTGATCATGGGATAAGCTCGGAAGCTGTAGGTTGTGACATTATGTTTAAATTATGACAAAGAGTCTGGTAGCAACATTCATGCCGTTATATTTATTTGTATTATCCTGCTTCATGACTAATAATATATATATATATATATATTAAATGTATTAAACAACAAACAGGATTTTTTTGACATCATTATATTTAAAATACACTAAGGTAGCCATCCTAGCACAAGCATGCAAATTATTGAGTCCTTGATGGTTCTATAAATTAGATTGCATTGAATTAGCTAACCATTTAGTCAACTTTTTGTGATTTCAGGTGGTAATTATGTGTACGGTCATGTGAGTAGAGCTCTCTACTACAGGTTGTCTAAAAGCTGTGAAGATCCTGTCCTGGATCTACCAGAAGGTTACGTGCCTACAATGCCCGTGCTCGGCCACACTGAACTGGAAGTGTCACTTCAAGAAACAGAGAAATCACTACCGCTGGTGGCGTCGTGGACAGGACAAGACGAGCGTATGGACATCGTTGACGGAACAACTGGCAAGAAAATGGACACGTGAGTTCTCCCTTCCCTGCCTAATACAGTAAACAAATATTTCTGTATAGGCCACCTAATTTTGGCTCGGATTTCCTATGTCTTGACTGTAAGCATTAAATTTCTGATTCTTCTCTTATATGATATTTATATTTCATGCAGAATTGAAATTCTTAACAAAAATTCCAATTCCAAATAAAGGATGTGAACATCATAAACATTGTTTTGGCTGATTAACAAGATATAAATTACAGTTATATTTTATTTGCTTCCTCACCTAGTATATAACAATTAGGAACCAAAAAAAATTACTGAGTCGTGTAAAGCAATGTATACCAGTATATTATACATAGCTTCTGCTATAATGTGACCTTTATTGTTTTCAGCGATACAGACGAATCTCCTCCGCAGGTATCAAAAGCCAGCTTGTTTCTGGAGTTCCAGAAAACTTACAGAGAATTTCACAGACATACATGTATGCCTGCGTGGAACTACAGAGAAGCGAAGGAAGCCGCTGTAGACTATCAACTTGCCAAAGAGAAACTCAATGACAAACTAACTAGTCAGAAATATGGGACATGGGTTAAGAAACCCTTGGGATTAGAGGAGTTTTCCTGATAGCAAACATATTGTTTTTTACCATTTTTTTATGATTGCTCTTGCTGTCTGTGATTCCCATTCCATTATCATGATTATGCTTTAACCCTTGGAACACTGATGTCGACCGTAGTAGACATTCTGTGTTTTTGTTAACACCCGTATAACCAGTTGTTAAATATTAAATGCGCTTCCAATCTTGAAACACTGATATATGTTGGGACTTAAATTTCACAAATAACACTAATTTTCTGTCACTTGAAGTTGTGGATCGCGGTAGCGAGACACAACTTCAAGTGGATGAAAATTTAAATTTTTTAGCTTAATGTTCTAAGGGTTAGGTTTTATTGTGCAAACGATAACTTTAAAATCTGGACGTTCTCATTCTTTGTGACTGCTCAATTTTATTTTGTCTTCATTTTTATACCAGGTATTAGTTAAAAACCTTGAAGTGCCAAATTAACGATTTCAAGTATACACTGACTCACTTTTTAGTTGTGTCTAAATGTATGTCTTCATCAGAAGTTTAAAAATGATAGAAAATGTACCTGTAGGATAAATTGCTCTCAAAACCACAAGATCAAAATAGCAACTAACAACTTCAAGTTGGTGAAGATTTCATGTGTTCAACTTAGCACTTCAGGGGGTAGGATTCTGTTGGTTTTATGTGTGATTAGTTGTTGTTTGTTATACATGATGGCTTTATTTTTATCTCTCCCGATTTTCTAAAGATCTTTTACAAGTGTTGTCCCATAAAGAATAGAAATGTTTATAAAAAAACATGGCAAAAGCCATGGTGGAAATATTCCTCACAGAAAACTGTTATACTTTTAAGTATTGTATATCACTTTGGTTTTATAAAGCGATCAATACTGTTTTTGTTGTTATTTGTTTTTATTGTTGACAAGATAATGTAAATAATTATTGTGATCATAATTTGCGCGTTTATCATTTGGCATATTGTACATGGCAATCTTCATCTGTTCTTTTTAGAAATTCGTTTAATTATAATCATGAAAATTAGATACTTCTAATCGTAATCAACACTTTATAGGTGCCGTAATCATGATTATAATTGTGATCAGAAGAAATAGTGCATCTATCATGATGTTTAACAATAAGTAAGCGTAATTGTTCTTAATACAAGCTCAATCCATTAATGCTGATGATTTTCAAGGTACTTTTTAATTGCAATAGAGATTTAATACAATACAGAATACACAGAATACTTAACATTTAAATTGATCACTTTATTGTACTGGGTGTTATTATATCGCCACCAGATAAGCAAACAGAATACGTTGACCCAATTCTGGTTCAACAGGTACTACTCTGCTGGATTGCATTCAAATTTAGGGCGGGGGCCCTAGGGTAGTGGTTAGCACCGCTGCCTTTCACGCCAGAGTTCGGGGTTCGGTTCCCGGACTCGGCGGTTTGAAAGAAACAAAAATGTTTCTTCCCCATCCACGTGTGAAAGTCAGTATTGTGGGGAGCCTCCGTGACCGAGAGGTAGCGTGCTCGGCCTCAGACCGCCAGGGCTCGAATTTCGAATCCTGTGTCTGGAGGACAGTGTCATCTCAAACATCTCACCATCCTCAGGAGGTTCTCCTGGCCCAGTTTAGCCTATATGTGCACAAAGGTGGCCTAAAGCCCGATTCATTTCATTTCATTTGCATTCAAATTTGATATGCCGGTTTTCTATACACTGCCAGACTGCTATTCTGCGTCCTATTGGGCTGATGTCCCATTTCCCCAACACTCCTTTTCAGCCTAGCGTAATACGCTTGTGATTGGCTTGTTTTAAAAACACTGTCCTGCTAGACAATTATCTGATTGACAGGCACATATGCGTCAACATCTCATGGAAGGGGAGGGGTGGGTGCAGACAGACACCTGTAAAGTAAACAACTCCACGGAACTTCTCTCCATAAAAGACAACTAGTTGCGCCGACTCATAATCTTTATTTCCATTCCATATCCAAGAAAAGTTCGTCCGGGTGTTGTCACATATACGGAATACGGCGTTCGCTCATCGATATCTGCTCGATCACTGAAGTTAAGCAACGTCGCGCCCGGTTTATAAGTGGATGGGTGACCGCCTGGGAATGCCAGGTGCCGTATACACTATCGTGGGGCTCAGAGAACCACGTAAATCAGATGGCTCGTCTGACTTGACTTTGAGTTGGACGTAAAAGAACCTCAATGGACGTAGGCGCAGTTTCCATCCGGCGAGACCCCAAAAAATCCACAATATGGAGTACTTGGCACATATATAAGGCCATGAATAATATCATGAATGATAACAGGCCTTGCTAAGTTACTCCCGTGGCGCGATAGCACAATAGTGCGTACTGCCACGTAATATACAGATACAGATAATCATTGTGTTTAACATTCATACAGTGCAGTGCTACATTCATTCAGTGATTGACTCTCCAACTCTTTCCCTTGCTGTTTCTTGAACGAGTGTCGTTTCCAGAGCCGCCCGTTCACACAGAGCAGGCGACTCTGTTCACGGCCAATCACACCTCTGCGTTCGAACAAAAAATATCAACTTTAACCAATTAACTCACACCACCAGTGGACCAAGAGCCAATGCTGTTCTAACATTGTCTCAAGGCCCTCCAGTCTGAGTAACGGTTGATCAGTCACTGGCAAGTGCCAACACTGTGCCATGATTGGCACAAAATCCAACAACACCTGTGTGGTAAGTTGTTGGCATCTTGAGACGCACATGCTATCTGTGTCTGTTGGGGACCATCTACACAGTGCTCTGTGTAGTTCTCTTATGCGTCATAATTATTTTTTGATAAACCGTTGAAAACAAAACAATTTATTGACAAAGAGTGACTGTAGCTATCTTAACAATTAATGGCAAGTTGCTCAAAATAAATTCTTGGGAGTGATAGTCTCTTCAGGTTAAAAATTGTAAGGATTTTTCTCGGACAGGAGGGAGATCAAAAACAGATAATTGAAAACGATTGCAGTAACCGCTCCAAATTGCAAAAATGATTTCTTGAATTATTTTGAATGCACGAATTCGACATTAGAAAATCGATAGAGAACTATTCAAAGTAGGTGGGTCGTCATGTTTGCACAAGACAATGACCATTACACATGTCCAGCATGGTCAACGTCTGCAGGAGTGTGGTCCGCCGTAGGCCCCTTAATGTAAATAGGCTATAATGGTTCAGTGAAGCATAACGACCCAGCTGCTTTTTAATAGAAACATCCCACGTAAGGCCCTGAGCAACCTGCTCACCAGTTTCCCATGCGCGTTGGTGAGCATTCAACAGGCCTGAGTGAACCCTAGCACCCGAAGGGTGCTGAGAGTGGGATTAAGGCATTCGAAGCTTGTATGAAAGCTTTCTCTTAGCCTATCCAAATATTTCATTAGTATATAATACTCATTAGAAAATGTCTGGTTGGCAAGGGAGGCAAGGAACCTGGAAACAGAAGCATTTAGAATTTAATTAATTTTGATGCGCCCTCGGCGAACAGAGGGTCGCGGTGGTCTAAATGAGGTGTTGAATCAGCCGGTAGCTACCCTATATCTCGTGTCTTAACTCTTGAAATCTGGATGGAAAAGGCCGATAAAGTTTTAGTTTTGACAGATCCTTTAAATGAACATTTAAGACATTTCTTTTATTAAACCTATGCCTCTCGTGTACACTTAAGTTCACTTAGTATGTTTGACATACTTAAAATTGCGTTCTGAATTTTGGATCAAATGTGATCAATTTACCTCGTGTTGTTTGCCTGACTGTCTGTGTGCCATCGCCATACTCCCGCATACCCTGAGAAAGAACGTCAGAGTTATGTAATTTCATTGAATTTGGGTGGAATGGTCTAAAAGGTGTCTAAAGTTGATAATTTGAGAAATAGAAATTTCCTAGAAGCGTGTCATCTTAATTGTGAAATTAAGAAAGTTCGCTTGTTCTCTTTTCAGCGCCACCAGGGGATTTAAACCCTTGCTTTCACTCACCATGACAGTCCTCGCGGGGGGTGACAATTATGTTGATTATCACCCCCTGCGATGACATGTGGTGAGTGACAACAGACTGTGACGTCTGTTGTTATCGTGACGCGGTGGCTGACCAACGCCGTAGGTGTTGGCCCGTCAACGCGTCAACGCTGTTATCACACTCACGAGTGCTTGTCAGCGCCGCTAGCGTCGCGCCAATGCCGGCTCAGCGTTGTTAACGCTGGACCGACTTTGGCACCGCGGTAGCCACACTGTGAAAGCACTTCGGTGTTTCTGTCACTCACGCATGCTGCCAACGCTGCCAGTGTTGCGTCAATTTCGGCCCAACGCTGTTGACGCCGGACCGGCATTGACACAACTCTAGCCGCATTCACACAGCAGTCTCAATTTTCATCATAAATTTCGGCATATTCTGATATTAATTTGTCCAAATGTGTTTTATGCCCTCTTTTAATTCTTGAAGCTCTTAATTCATTTTGAAGTTTGAAAAGATCTGAATGCTCTTTGAGCGAATCTATGAATTTATACGTTAAAATTTGGAATCGATCTTTGATCAGATCGATCTTAGCAATTTTATGAATATCTTCAGTGTGCGAAAGTGGATCCAATTTGTAGGCTATTCTGATGGCCTTATTTTGAATGATTTGAAGTTTCTTGATATACGCTTCTGACGCTCCTAAAATTACTGGAGCGCCGTATTCTAGTACTGGACGTATATAACTTTTATATAGTCTCATTAGTGTTTTGGGTTTACAGCCCCACTTTGAGCCGCTCAGGAGTTTGAGCAGACCAAGGCGTTGCCTTCCTTTTTTAGCGTTTGGGGCAGGGGGTTATGGTGTTGCCTCGGATGTTCGTCCAGCAGTATGTCTCCTTATTCAGGTTTCAGGGGCATATCTCTGAAACCCATCTGCAGTGAAACAAATTCGTGGACTACGTCAACAAAGCATGAGGCAGAGAAAAGAGAATATTAAACTCATCAAAGGACGCGATAGCCTAATGACAGAAAAAATAAAGATGCGAAAAGAAATCACTCGCCTAGAACAAAAGCTTGAGAAAGCCAATCAGAATAGGCCTAATAAAAATGAAAAGAAAGTGACTTTTAAAGAAAATGAAATAGATGATAACGATAATGCATGGGAAACTGTGGGTGCCTCAAAATCGAAGAATAACATTAAAACACGGACAGCAGTAAATACTTGTGCTAAAGCTACACCTACGAAAGGCCAAAAAGTGATAGAAAATAAAAATCGGAAAAAACAAACCAGACAAAAAAGCACAGGTAAAAAAAGCACCAAAATAGATAAAAGACAACCAAATAAAAAGGATTTAGACAACCAAAATGTCAAAAACAATGAGAAAAATAATAGGCTCAGTAGTTCTACAGAATGTAGCAGCACCACCAGCAACAGTAACAGCAGTGATTTAACACAAACCATCAATGACCTATCTGACAAAGACGATAATGCAAACGTGACAAGACAGATCCCCGTCGTCAAATCAAAGAAAAAAAAGTGTATCATTGGTGACTCTAATATGCGCGGACTAGCCAAACAATTAAAATCAAAACTTGACAACCCAGATGCCGTATGTGTATATAAAACATCTGGAATGAGAATAGAGCACTTGATACCTAGATTAAAAGGATATATATGTGAGGACACCGATGCTGTTGTCCTCCATCTCGGTACGAACGATATTAGTGGATCATTAAACAAGGTAAAGGAGGATATTAACAGACTGGCTGATAAAATGAAGGGATTCCAAAACACACATTTCTACGTGGCTGAAATCCCCCCTACAAAACAGAACAAATATAATGCCCATATTCACCACATAAATTGTCACATAGGTGAAATATGTGCAAAATTGTCCAACGCTGACTATTTGCCCACTCCCGTGAAAAAACAACACCTTTATCGTGGTGGAATCCACTTAAATGAGGAGGGACAGCAAATACTGACTTCTGCCATGGCGGAAGTCCTCAACAATCACTCCATTAATGGTCAGTGTTTTCCCATAAAAACAATCATCACTCGGACATAACAGATGTGAATAGAGTAATTAACAATGATCAGGTCAGTAAAATACGCGTGCTGTCATGAAACATAAATGGTCTAGGTAACAAAATGACAGACCCTGATCTATTTACATTTATCCGCAACTACGATATAATATTGTTCATAGAAACAATGAAAGGGAATGATTTCACATTGTCAATACCTGGTTATAAATTCCACCATGTAAGTAGAAAACTCAAACATAAAAATGCCTGTAGAGCTTCTGGTGGTATTGGCATACTTATTTCAAATAAATATGCAAATTTAACTAGGATAGACCACACCTATGACTATTTGGTATGGTTAACATTAGCTACAGACTGTTGTCAGAAAAACATTAAAATTGGGTGTACCTATATACCACCAGAAAACTCAACATATGTTGGTGTAAGAAATGATTATTTTACTATGCTAGAAGAGGAAGTGGCTAGGTATATAGAAACGCACCACATTCTATTATGTGGTGACTTTAATAGCCGAACTGGTCAGGCTCCGGACTATGAAGCTGGGGTAATAGATACCAATGTAAATGTTCCAAATCAACGTTCTAATGAAGATAAAGTAATTAACAAATACGGTCAACTTTTACTAAAGTTTTGTATAAACACAGGTTTCAAATTAGCCAATGGGCGGATGTATAATGATAATGGTATCGGCCGCTTTACATACTACTCTCCCAATGGTTCAAGCACAATAGACTATCTGATTTTAAATGAAGATAACATAATCAGCAAATTTGAAGTTTTACCGAAATTGGTGGAATCAGATCATTGTCCCATACAGTTCAATATTTCAAATACTAAACTCGATGATCATGATGATTACAACCCATTAAAAATAGATACCTGTGTAAATGACAAAGCTTCTTGCTCTAATGTTTTCATATGGCAAGACGAGAAAAAGCAAGAATATCAACTAGCTTTACGAAATGAGCAAACGTGTCATGCATTTGAGGAAATGCTGTGTGCCGTCATCGATGGGTGTAATACTGACACTCTATGTGACATGTTCAATGGTATGATAGAAAATGTAATTTCGCCATTATTCCCAACAAGGAAACATATTTCGAAGCAAAGAAAGAACACTCAAAATAATTTTCCCTCTAACCCCTGGTATGATAAAGAATGTAAATCCTTGAAGTATGTTGTTAATAATATTGCTAAACAGAGAGACTTTAACGCACGGCATGGCGAATATAATATAATGTTACGACAATATAAGCAATTAATCCAAAGAAAGAAAAGACAATACCAGCAAGCCAAACTTAGTGAGCTGGAAAATATGAGAACGGAAGATCCTAATTTCTATTGGAAATTCTGGAAATCTTTAAATCCTAGAAATGTTACTACAGGGCCTACTTTGGCAGACTTTGTGAAATACTTTGAACAACAAGTTTACCCACCACATGTGGATTATTTTGATTATGAACACATGAATAATATTATAAAGCAAGTTACTTCATTTCAACATAATGTAGAGCACGATAAATCTAATATGACACAGTTCCTAAACAGTCCCATAACTGCAGAAGAAATTAAAAAGGCAATTCAAAAGTTGAAATGCAAGAAAGCAGCGGGTGTAGATGGTATTTCTGCCGAATTTTACAAATATGGATGTAATGAACTATTGCCAGCATTAGAATTGCTGTTCAATACCATTCTTACCAATGGTGAATATCCATCTAGATGGGCTACCGGTATAATCCACCCTGTCTACAAAAAGGGGGACCATGGTGTTCCAGATAATTACAGGAAAATCACAGTCATGCCGTGTATTGGGAAACTATTTGAATCTATACTTAATAACAGACTCTCATTTAAAAACGAAGTGTGTAATGATAATGATCCTTATCAAGCTGGTTTTAAAAGCAATTCGCGAACTACGGACAATATATTCATACTATGTGCCATCATAGATAAACAAAGGTGTCTTTCTAAACCCCTGTATACATGCTTTGTCGATTTCACAAAAGCATTTGACTATATTGATAGAACAGCATAATACTACAAATTATTGAACAGGGGAATAGACGGCAATTTGCTAAACATAATAAGAAGCATGTTTTCTAAAGCAGAGTGTCGTGTAAAATGGGACTCGCGTATCAGTGACATATTAAAAAGCGAATATGGGGTTCTACAAGGCGGTATGCTCAGTCCCAAACTATTCACGGAATTTCTACAAGACATATCCGCAACATTTGACCAAGATCAAGGTATCCCTGTGGACACCTTACTAATGGTATATCTGTTATTTGCAGATGACCTTGTCCTTTTTTCAGAATCTGCTGAGGGATTACAAAAACAGCTAACTGCTCTGTATTTATATGCTTCCCTTTGGCATATCATAGTAAGCATTCCTAAAACAAAAGTTCTAATCTTTAATGAGCGTTACACAAAAGTACACGGAAGCTTCCACTATGGTGATAACATTATAGAAAAATCTGAACAATATAAATACCTGGGCGTGGTGTATAGCACCAAGTCTGCTAATAACGTGTTAAAAGAAACTTTTTCTCATCTTGCTTCCCAAGCTGGGAAAGCAATATTTTCTCTACGTAAACAGTCCCGTCCTGTGGTCGGTATATTGTCACCCACTATTGCGTTCAAGGCATTTGATTGTCAAATATTGCCCATACTAGAATATGGAAGTGATATATGGTACACAGGCGATGATGTTAACGATCTGGAAAAAATCCATCTAAAATTTATTAAATCTACACTTGGAGTTAGAAAGCAAACACCTACACCTGCAATATATGGGGACACGGGACGATTTCCACTGATCATCCGACAACACATAAAAGCCGTAAAATATTGGTGTAGAATTCTAAAACTATCTCAGAGCCATCCAGTCAGAAATGCCTACAATATGCTTATTGAGCTAGATGGCATTGGCTTCACGAATTGGTGCTCCCGTATTCGCTCTGTCCTCGAACGAGCCGGGCTTGATCAAATTTGGGAATCACAGAATATTGGGGATACAAATAAATTCATGCTTTTATTTAAAGAATCAATTGTTAGAATATTTACACAGCAGTGGAGAAAAGATATTGAGAGTTCGAGTAAGCTGCGCACATATGCATTAGTAAAAAAGTATTTCTGTGTTGAACCATATATCTTACACACAAGGGGTAACCATCTCATAACATCAATGGCGAGATACCGAATGAGCTCACATGATCTAAATATAGAAAGAGGACGATACAATAATCCAATCACTCCAATAAACCAGCGAATATGCACAAGGTGTGAATTAAACGAAATTGACGACGAAATACATCTTCTTCTCCACTGTAACGCTATGAATAATGAACGCAAAATCTTGTTTAACTCGGTAGCCGCAACTATCAATATACAGCCGACAAATGAAATGTTTCTACAAATTATGACATCTAGAGACATAACAGTGGTGAAGTCACTAGCGCAATTTATCTATGGCTGTTTTAAACAAATTAATTGTTAAAAACACCGAGTATAATAAATCAAAGTCACCTATCGCTATATTATCCATATTATCATGCCTTCATGATCTGACTTGGGTATTACCACATATCAGGACGGCTGTTGCTCTCGGATTTATTATTTGGCTTTTTAGGGCCGGTTAGGGACGTTTCCGTCGCCTTTGTTATCAGACGAGGTGGGGCCTTATGGATGATTTCAGAGTTGCTAAGTCAGCTGATTTTATCTATGAGGTCGGGAATGTTTTTCTTCGATTGTAACTCCGAGTATGTGGTACTAACTAGGTCGTGAGTGAAATGGTATGAAATAAACAATATAGTGAATTAAAATAAGCTGTAATGTTTTTTTTTGTGCGAGGGCCATATAGGTAATAAATCACTAGTTAATTAAATAAACTTTAATGTTATTGTGTGAGTGCCATGTCCTGCGTGAATGGCACACATAATTATTATCCGTAATTGTCATTGTTATTACATCACAAGTCTGCAACACTCGATAATATGGATGGTTCTGATGCTATACTTTGTTGGCAGTCGACGAACCACAATGTCCGACTTTTATTAGTATGTATATATTGTGTTACGGTAGTAGTACTGTTATTACGTTGTTAAGTTTACACCACTAGTCATTATCAGGGAATCTCCGAGTTCATAGCGACTGTGCTTGCATGGTCACATGGCTCGGAGCTACCTGTTTCGCGGATTGCCACATTAATTGTACTGCGTTATATTATATATACATATATATATTTTTTAAATACCATATAATTTTTACCATTGTCTTATTTCATACTCCAGTTACTGTAGCATAATTATGCACCTGTATATATTTTTGGTTTCTACGCTTTCCAGAGTGTCTTTTTTGCTACTATATATAATTAGTATATTAAACATAGTAGCTATTTTGTCTCTGGTTTTGGTGCGGGAAGCAAAATAGACCCCCATGTTATCTTGGCTATGCCTTTTAATTTTATTTTAAGAAGTAGTCATTTGTATCACCGAAATACCCAGTTTTTATTATGGCAATGCCACCTAACATGATTTTAGTTGTTTATCATACTATGTATATTGACTCATATGACTTTAACAAACTAACATTCTTGTATATACATGTACATATATCTCTCTTATTACTATGACAAATAAGTCTGTAATGACTTTTATTTCTGTCAATAAAATATCTGTCTGTCTGTCTGTAGATGTGCCTTTTGGGGTTATGACCTTTAACCTATTTTTTACCTACATCCCTAGGCTAAAATAGCTTCATTTATTTTAATATTCCTGATATCTGACAAACCGTGGAGTTTCAGGGAGGGATATGCCCTGAAAAAAATCAACTCTATCAAATTCAAATGGCCAATGTCGGCGATTATTGACTTTATTATGACTAATATCTGGCAAACCGAACCAGATAGCTAGACCGTCACCTGAAAATTAAGGAATGTGATAAGCCCAAGAGCTAAAGTTATTGTTAAACCACATCGATTGATCATTGTGGCGAAACATTAAAGTCGAGAATTTGCGAATTATCAATTTCGATCACAGTAGCGCTATTATAATAAGAATTTTCGCGAGATTCTTCAATTTGCGAATTTGTCCTGTACGCGAAATTCACGAAAATTAGAACCTGGCGAATATCACCTGATATCCAGTAGGCCTATGTTGAAATAGGTGGAAATGGGAAGTAGTTTTCCTGGAATTTTTAAAATCCAACATGGAAAATCAGGAATTTTGTGTTCTTATAGGGTAGTGGGAGCCCTGATTAGGCACACTGTACTGCTCCGAGGTACGGATATGCCCTTTAAAGTTTCAACTTGATTAAATTAAATATAGCCGACTACCGGCCATTAATTACTTTAATATGCCAGATAACTGCATACCGTGCCAGATAGTCCATAACTATAAAACAAAATGTACGGCTTCACGTGGGGATATGCCTTTCAAAATTATGACTTGATCAAATACAAAATGCCAGACTTGCGTTCATGAGTGACTTTAAATATATATGTAATGACAAACTGTGATATATAGCTAGACCATTACTGTGAAACAAATATGTGAGAGTTCAGGGAAGGATGCACCCTGAAATATTTCAATCACGCTGGTGAGTATGGTGGCAGGCTGGCCTTTTGTTCATTGTGTAGGTCTGTAGAAATTCGAGCTCGAGCTAGCTACTTCTCGGTCACGAATGTTCCCCATAATATCATATTAAATCTTTTTCCAGGGAGGGGTTTGAATTTCTTGTAAAACTGAAGACGGTACCGAAAGCGTCCCAGCAAACACAAAACGTTTTTATAACTTTTGTACAACGTCGGCCCAACGTCTTGGCTCAATATTTTACACATGTTATAAAAAATGTTTTGTGTTTACTGGGGTGGTAGGCCTACGTGCCCATAACTATGCCGTGACAGACTAGCCGCTGCACCGGGTCCCTAGCCCTGTTGGGGTTGAATTTTTCATTAATTTCGTTTTGAGATAACCCGTTCCACTACATGCTGTCATATATCATATAAGGCCTATCTCTCACAACTGCCAGGTTTTATAAATATAGCTGACTATCGGCTTTTTAAGCAAGTACAATGCACATACTGAACCAATATTCAAAACATTGAAATTACTAAAGATAAATGATATTTTAAAATGCAAAACACTACAATTCTGTTATAAATTAATAAATGGTAATCTTCCGGTATATTTCAATCAGGGTGACTGGTATTCTCCAATAAGCAACATCCATTGTTATCACACAAGACGACACGAAGTGGTAATCACTTTAATAATACCCCTGTGAGTATATTGAATAAAATAGATACACACTCTCTAAATGGATTCTCCTTGTATTTAAAGACACATTTGCTATCGCTATATGATCCTTTCTGCAACATAACAAACTGGCTCATACGACAGCGGCAGTTATGCCTTACTGTGGGTCTCCTGGCCAAGCACAGATATGTATGTGATTATTATTATTTTAAGTTGTCATATCTATTAAACGAGTCAAGTGTATATGTGTGCGTATGCGTGTGTCTGTATATATACATATATATGTATATGTGGACATATGTGTGTATATGTATGCATTTGACTCAAAGACTACAGTATATTATACTCATAAAAATATTTGTTAATATGTGATTTAGATTATGTCAGCTGTAGTAGGCCTACGTATTTATATTTTATATAACATACACTTAGTAAAATAATATATATTGTGCTTTCATCATATACACAATTTTTTTTATCATTCAACCCTTATGTTATCTTTTACAAGAGGTCGAATAAACTGTTCTGAGTTCTTATAAACATTATGTTCACTATTTGATAGCATTATTATGGAAGTTGATAGCTTGGCAGATGCATTCTTTCACAGGTTTCATCCCTTTGGAATTGTTTGACTTTTCAATTGGTGGAAAAGTTAATTAAGCATTAATTTCAGTGCAGGCTTTTTACTATAATCATCATACTTTAATAAATTATTATACTTCTCTCTGTGTGTTGTTGCTTTTCAGCCTACTAAACTCGGTAAAACAAAATTCCATGAAATACATGTACGTTTAATAAAGCAGTTTTAATTTAACGGCAGATAAATGTAACATATACCACGTCTTGTATCAAATGAGTAAATGCTCCCTTTTTGGGCAATCAATTCTAAAGTATATATAGATCTACATTAATGTCTATTTGAAACCCGTTGAGAAAAAAGAAATCGCATTTATCCATTTCTGTTGTCCGCAATGCTATAGGCCTACAACCAGTGGATATCACGTCCCAAAATGAGGTATTTCTTTTTCAATGTACACACTGTGTATGATATCCACCATCTTCAACAACTGAACTGTTGGAGGTTTGTCTATCCATCTGCTTCTCCGGGCCACCATTTGTAAGGTATATCTGGAGACCGTTTCTGCATAGTGTGAGTGTTTCTAGATGTGGACAGTCTTTTGCCCTTGGGTTGAAGTGGCCAGGTGTCAACAGGATAAGATACAGCTGGGGGTCCAAGAGGTTCAGGTACCTGAGGTACAACCTGAGACGGATACTTCAATCTGGAACAGAGGAAAACAATGTAAGTGCCGACCATAATATGATATCATACTGATATTGACCCCTAAGGGTAACATCTAAACATAGGCTTATTTAACATGCAGTGGCGCGATATGCTTTTGCAAATATAAGCATACTACATTTTTTTAACTAATTTGCAACATTAGCTATCTTATTTTCTGGGTATTAAGGTCACTATATACATTGTGTGATAGAGTGAAACAAATGAATGAGCGCATATTCACTTATAATCATATATCAAATAAGCGCTGAAATATATACTAGTGTGTGATCGCTTGATAACAGAATGTGAGCACTTATTATAGTAGTATAATAAAATATTGCTTTACGTCACTTTTTGGCACTAATGATCATTTAAGTGACATTGTAATACGTTAAAACAGCGCAGTCCGTTCAGGAAAAGAATGATACAGATGATAATGTGAGGTTGGGATGATAGGGCATGGTGGGTTATTCAGAGTGTTTTTTTCTTCGCGCATGATTGTAGGCTACATGCCAAAAGCACGTCACCCAGCGCTAGAGCTGTACACATAGGCAGAGCTGAGTCTGCGTTTTATTTTTGTTGTCTTAATGTTGGACGAATCACATTACTTATTGAAACTTAAAAAAGCTCAGTGCGTCATTGTGAGTGTCATGTTTTTGTTCAGGTAGGCCTATATATATATTGCTGCATGCTCGTTTGCTGGATATGTGTTATTTGCACTCCAGATGTTCGTTATAATATACACAGCAGGTTTGAGCTACACCTCAGGTGATAAAAATACAACAAATAGCTATGAGCATAAATCTTTTGCGTTATGAATACGTTTATAGTGCAAGCATCTCGCTGTGTATTCGTCCATTCAAATGCAAGTTCTGATTTATCAACAACATGCAGCACATTTATTCTTAACACACTAGCTTTTTCATGGCGCAAATCAGCGCTGTGCGTCTTTCTATGTGTGACAGGGGCATAAACCACAATATGATAATATGAGTTATAACCCCTGAGTTATAACAGAACACTATAATGAACTTACATTGTTGGACTGTACGTTGTCAGTTGAGTTGTTGGGTAGGGTACCCTCAGCACCCGAGTCACAGTGCGCTGACGTGTTACAAGGTAGCTTACGGCCAGCAGGCCAACCACCATCAAAACCACAACCAACGCCACCGTGGCTATCAACCCAGACTGCTCCAGAAAAGGTCCTGTTGCAATTGTAATCACAGAAAAGAGGTGATAGTAAAGATTTCCACTTTAGTTTGCTGGCTGACAAGAAAACACCAATATGAAACGGCAGAGACCAGGGACAGAGACTCTCTTGAATATTTAATTGACGCACTTCCACCGGACAGAGACCTTTATAAATGTCGTCTAGGTCTATGGCTACATAAAATATATCTAAAATATATCTACCTTGGTTGTTGTTTTATTTGAAACTAACTTGCGTACAGTTTTTTTTATTATTGTTCATATTTAAGGAGAATAAATTAGATTTCACTTGAGTTGCTCTGAATAGGTTATAGGAAAAAGACTATGCTTCAGCACAATATCAGTCAGCTATGAGGCCGACATGGATCACGTTTTGAAATGACATGCAAGTCTAAATTAAAGTATCCGCATCACCTAATTCGTTGATCTTTCCTCCCAATGCTATAATTATAGTCATTGTACGTGACCCTAATCCATCACTAGGCTAATATTACAGATTAGTCATGATAGTAAGCCCTATACACACATGCATTTATACTATTCCTGCTCAGCCAAACATTACATCGAAGTAATTTAACGACATGTAATATAATATTAATTTACACAATTTATCAGTAAACATATATTAATTTTATCACTAGCCATAAATATTTTACTTGGTGTTGTAGTAGTGGATGGTGTGGTAGTTGTACTGGGTACAGTTGTAGTTGTTGTCCTCTGTGTGGTGGTAGGAGGCTGTGTTGTCATGGGATCCACACAAAGCAGCGAGTTACCAGTATAATTATCAGTGGCTGCGAATAGCATAGAACGGCATATATTTTGAATGTTGTCAGAAAACTATAAAAAAATGTTTTTTTTGACAAAAAATTAAATTAGAACCAAGTATAGTTAGTAATTGAAAGTTCTCTGGGTCAACCATTGTTTTCTGGCTCACCCTGCCCCTTGGTGATTAAACCTTTAACTGCCAAATTATTGAATCCTAATTTTCACCCACTTGAAGTTGTGTCTCGCTGACGCGACCCACAACTTCAAGTGAAAATTATTCGGATTTGACAAAATGGAGGTCAACTGTTTTCAAATATTGCTGATTGATGTCACATTTTATCTGAATTTTATCTGAATATATGCGGCACCGGCGGTTAAAGGGTTAAGACAATTATAAATCACAGCAGATCTAATGTTAGTCAAGTGCACCTTCATGCGCTAAAAAACTGCTGCCTATTTGACAAATCTAGATTCTGTCGAAAATCAGACATATATGTTTAAAAAGAACAGGCCTAATTGCCAATTTAATTTGCCCATAAAAAGAGGAAGACCTGATTGGATAGAAAGGATTCGTTTCAATTTACTACCCCCTGAAATTTTAAAGATTGGGCGATTTTGCTCCAGCGTTAAGTGGGAATTGCTGTAGCATCTCACAGTGAGTCTAAATACGTTGAAGGTAACAGGTGCGAACCCAAGATTTAGAAACAGAGGGGTTTGATGTGAATTTAGTTGGCCTGGCGCTTTTTTTTGTAAACATTCCTTTTTGTTTTTCTCAGCTAATAAACGTGACAAGATTTTTCGGGTCAAATCTTGATTTTAAAGCGATTTTGACAATTTAGTTTCTAATAGGGGATAAGAACCAACCCCCTGACCCCCTCTTCTCCTCTGGATTCACCAGCGGGTAAATATGTAAGAAAATGATAACTGTTATCACCGTCTACAAGGGTATAGTGATCACAGCAGACTCTTCCGGTGTTGATCATGCCGCCTAGCGAGAAATGTCGGAAGCAGAAGGAGAAGAAGATGTTGTAGTCCGCGGCGACGCAGTTAGCGTCATCTTTACACAGGGTCAGACAGTCCTGCAAGGACAGGTGGCGCGGCCTGTTGTCACCTCCAACAACCTGAAAGTATCACAAATGTTAATATTGTCAATAAACACAAAAGCATTTGTATAAAATTTGTACACTCAACCCGCGCTTACGCCCAGGTTATTGGTTGGATCATCTAAAAGCAAAAGTCAAATGCTCACCCACCAGACGATGAACGTGTCAAAATATGAATTTCATTGGTGTGGAACTCTGATAGAAATAGCCCCGCGAACGGTTTGATGTCGAAGACGTTGGGCCGACTATGTACAAATGTTATGCAAATGTTTTGTTTTTGCTGGGCTGTCAGTAAACTGTTAGTGTAGCGCCTCTGAGAGCTGTAGTCCGGTTACATTACATATGATTAGGGGCCTACTCGTACATAATTATAATGATAAAGCAGCTGGGTCGTTTTGCTTCACTGAATCATAATATTTACATTGCGGTGGACCACACTCCTGTGAACTTTGACCATTGTATGCATGCGCCCACAATGTTTACTTAGTGAATCATGACAACTTTAGGCTGCCTTCCCATTGACGCGATTAAATGGCCGCGCGGGCGAACGCGCGCGTTCCGCCGCGCGGCAGAAACCTTTTCATTGGCGCGTCGAAACGCGTCCAAACGCGCAAGAACGCGCAGGAGATGTGGTGACATTGTTCCAGACTGTCCTTGGTACTTGTAGGCCTATCCATGAAGTCCAATTTTCGCGCAATAGAGTCATAACGGGTCATTCAACAATAAACGTAGGCCAACATTTACATGCCGAAATAGGTCTTTCTAATGCTTCATTACGCGCACCCTTTAAATACCGCATGTATTCAAATTAAGTGTGGCTTATAACTAAACTATAGAGAGGGAGACCAAGGCGTGCAGGTTTTGTGACAGGGCCCACATTATGACGAATAATGTAAATATATATATCACTGTACTCTCCCAGTAAACACAATAAAATTGTATAGGCTTAACGTGTATACAACGCCGGCCCAACGTCTTCGACGTTGCTCCAACATTGTATAAATGTTATAGAGGCCTACTGGGCTGGCGTTCAGTGTCACAGCAACCTAGCAAATATGAGACGTTGCAGAGAGCCAATTTTGAACAAAATTCATCCTCGGCCAGCATCGCAGACGATAATCCAGCATTGAATCAGCATTGGTTAAACGTCTCGTGTTTGATGAGCTGCCAGACATGACGGAAAACAACCAGAAACAATATAAATTGACAAATGGGGAGATGAACGCTCGGTGGATGAACGCCGTGCGGCGAACTGGCCGCGCGGCCAATCGCGTCTATGAAAAGGTCACATTGTGATTGTATTAGATCGATTTTTAATTTTGCCGCGCGGCCGTCGCAACGCAACGCTTCGCGCACCCAAACGCGTCAATGGAAAGGCAGCCTAAGAGGGACGTGGCGCAAAGGTTAGAGCGTGGCGTTTTGCATTAGCTGCTGCCTGCCGTGTGAGTTCAATCCTCGCTTTTTGCTGTTTTTTCAGAAAAATATATTTCTCCCCTCTCAACGCTGGGACATCATTGTTTCGATGTTGTGTTATTGGGCAAGGTACTTCACCTTCAAATCCTCCACTTCACTCGGGTACAAACTAGTACCTGGCAGGACAGAGGCAATGTGCAGGATAAGTTCCTAGCACCGAAATAGTTGCAGGCCTGATGCACCCTGGGGAGATAAAATAGCACACGAATGAACAGGCTCCGTGACCAGTGGGTAAATGTGAAATCGGCTGCAGAGGCTCACAATCTTGATATCAGACTGAGCCTATATCCTCTCCTTATACCTTTTTCACTTTAACTTCATAGCGTGTATTTCCAGTTGCCACGAACTTCAGATACAGCACGCGCGTGCTCGTCCAGAAAGTGGAATGGGAAATTATGTGTCCATACACGAATAATCAACGGACACTCTTATACAGTTTAGCTAAAATGATATTTTAGTTTTGTCAACATTGCACGGCAATAACAAAATCGCCATCTAAACTTAGTAGGGACTAATTTCAAATTAGCTTCCGCATACGTTTAAGTGTTACTGTTAATAAAAAGTAAAGAGCACTGTAGAATAGAAGTCATTACAATATCTTTGAAACTTTTATAAAATCTTTCACCTGTAGCCCTCCATCCAACTGAGCATGTTGATAGCGGTCAAAGCATTGCACTGCAATATAACAAGAGAAACATGCAATAGTTTATTCTGGGATCTTCAATTGTCCCCATGAAATTGAACAGACAAATATGTTAGTCAGCTTATTGACAAATGTGTTAGATATGTTATGTTCGGTTAATAGTAGGCTACAGGCGTATTGGTATGCCCACAATAAATATGTGATCCCATAGAAAATACAATTTTTCGCACAATACCCATTTTTAATGTTCCTTGCTGACACTTTAGATCCAAAAAGACAAATTTGTATCCTGTTACAACTGCAATGAGAAATATAAGATAAAGAGCTCATTGCTTGACCAATGGCCAATGACGTAATTGGCCAAGTGTTGCGCATCATAATTATTAGCTAGAACCTCACCTTGTTCTCCTGATGGTATATGCTGCAGTCCCGGTGATTCTGTACTTATGGAAAAACTGTACTCAGTTGTCGTAAGTTCAAAACTTATTGTGCTCAGTGTGTCAGCACTAGTAGATATATTTACTGCTGTGTTATTGACATCTGCTATATAGATTTCGGATGTGGAATTCTGTATTTGTTGTGGCTGGATGGTGGTTATGATTTGACTAAGTGTACCCAAAAATAAAGCTGAAATAAAACGCACAAATTATCAACAGAACCTTACGGCCTATGTTAAACGCGCAATGATAGCATCGCGGTATTGGCCCAATATTGGCCCAATACAAATAGTTTAACTGGGTCGGATTACATCTTGCACATTGGCGTGGTACTGGGCCAATACATCATCTGTATTCTGTATTGGTCCAGTATTGGGCCAATACAGGCATAAAAATGTTATTATAACGGCTGAATACCGAATTGTAACGGCCATTACTGCCGGTAGGAGCCAGTATGAAACGAGTATCACATCATGTTTACTTGCAAAATATCTCAATCGGTCAGCTCTTTGGCCTCGATGTATTTTTTATCAGATATTAATTACTGGATGATTTTTAAAATAACTATATTTGAAACTTTAGTATTGATCAATAAAAATCCATCTTAAGTCATGTATAATGGGCCTAAAGCGCTGTAAATTTTCATAACCTAATTTTAATAATTTAATGGCACGACGTCAAGCAATATAAATCAGCATTGCGGATGATATCAACACAAACTATCGTTAGCACATTTAATTAAAATAAAAATAAATTAAACATTAAGGTATCTAAATTACACTTACTTGAGCAGATAACGAGTGCAGTAGAAAGCCTATGCTGTTTTCCTGCCATTGTACAACAGCATTTTTTCTAGCAATTCTGGCAGTCATCCACATATGAGGTTAAAAGTACCAACAGGCACGAGCTCATAGCAATATACATAAAATACACATCTAAATATTATGGTTTTAGATATAAGTGTATATCGCACTAGCTGTATTTTATTGGTTTATTGTAATGCCTTGGGTGACAACGGAAGTCAAGCCGCTGGTTCAACGTTATACTATCGCCATAAGATGAGAAAACAACCTTGAGGATAAATATGCATATGATCCATTGAATGTAAACGTGGCCTGGCAGCCTTTCAGGCAATGTTTTAATTAATTAATCGTAGGGAAGCGCAGAATATGTATCTGAACTAGCATGTTTCCTGTTTAAATCAGCTTAATTATGGGTAAATTTGTTTCGCTTCAGGACAGCTGCGATCATTATCTTTCAATGGGACATATGTTTATGCAATCCTCCATTCTTTAATATTTCATACATTGTATGAGTAGATTTCGTTCCCATAACTTGCCCTTTGATGTTATTTCGAATAAAATCATTACATTTGAGACTATAATTATAATTGTGACATATGAAACATCACTCTATAGCCGATAATTGATTTGCAATCTCAAGTTATTAAAATGCAGTTTTTTCAACATTTGTATTATTATTATTAGGCCTACTCGTTTGTTAATTCACAGTTTCAGCAGAGATTTTGTAGATACAATAAGTACGTAAATAAAAATACTACCTAACCTTTTCAGCGCTCAGCACGACTATATTACCGTGCAAGGCCAAAAGGCAGTATCTGCTCACTTGTCAAGTAAGCAGATACTGCCTTTTATCTGTTTGATTAACAAGTGAAATGACAGTTATTGTGAATTGAAGGAGTGTTCAAACATCAAGATTTGCAAATGTTTCGTTTCAATTTAAACAAATACGATTATTTTTCACCCATTTGAAGTTGGGGGCTTCCAGTAGCGAGACACAACTTCAAATGGGTGAAAAGTTCAATTATAGGGTTAAAGTTTCAAGGAGCAGCCATAAGCTTGTCCGTCCACTGAGATGCTGGCACATCATTGGTTTAGTATTTACATTGTACATTATTCAGTTGACCATCGGGTCGTCTCTGCTAACAGAAACCCGAGAATATGTCACGATTGTTAAACAGGAGCTCAGCAATTAATCTCCAACAAACTTATGATAAATTCTATCCTTAATTAAAGTTCACAATGTAGTTTTACAACGTACATTTCATTACATCTATCTTGCATGACAAAAATGTGATAATCCCAACAAACATGACACATCAACATCTTTCAACTAATAGCGGGCCAACGTTTCACTTTCACTGGGATGGTAGTTTTATTGGATTATTTTGTATTTTTGTTATTATCTATTATTTACCTGCACTTAACTAAGTTATCTTTGCAATTTTTTGTGCGTCTCTAGGCACAGTTATAAATAAACATTTTTGTTAATTAAATTATTAATTGAATTACAAAAGCGTAAAAACAGTTATATCTTGTTTATTTAGCGTGTATGGAAACTGCTATTGTGATATCAAAATTAAGCACTTTTTTTAATGGTTGTTAAATCATACAACATACTATCGGCGTAGTAAATATGCCCAAATGAAAAAAAACATAGATAAAACATTTGCCAAGATCGTTTCTCAGACAGTTAAACCATCATTGCACCAGGCCAAAATTTACCACCATCACCTGCAAAGGAAAATATATTTATTTTATTAATGAGCTTGGTATATATTATTTACAGCGGTAGACACATATAAATTGTGGTCCTTTTTAAAATACAAAACAGGTCTATCCGAGAAGAGAAAATACTAGATAATCTATATGAAGTTATACTTTCAATTTGGGTGAGACCGGCATCAGCAGATCAGGTGATGATAACATCAAATCCATTCATGGATTCCTTGGGTACAGAGTTAATCTAACGTTATCAACGGTGGCACAATGTTGAGCCGGGTATTCGTTGAGCCGACGTCAAGCCACTATCGTGTGTTGTATTGCGGGTGCACGAGAGTATTTGCGTTGGACACTGCGTGTGTCAAGAGCTGCCGTATTTGCTCTGACTGGTAGACCAGCAACTACGAGACTGGGAACCAAGCCTGAGCTAATGTTGGACCATCAATTTTTTGTTTGCTGGTCCAGAGACAATGCCAGTTATGCCGGCCGATGGTTAAATCTCTGTTCACACAACATCCGTTTACACGTATGTCGCAGGTAGAATATAACACACAACAGCCTCAGGATAAACAGACGTAACTGTGAATGTGTAAAGTGGCAGATACGTCCTATTTGTCCCGAGGGATCGTCGTTAAAATCTCCACTTACAAGCATCACAACCCGAATACATTCATGATTGTGGACAATATATTGAACCAACCAGCAGTGCATACTTTCACACTACATGCCGGATAGTCACAAAGAATGTACGCGATACCAGATTGCATTTTTGGCGTTAAAAATAGCGTCATAACCGCAGCTGCTATTATATATATGATCGTGTAAGTTAAACTATATGAAATGGCTTCAGCAAAGAAACTGACAAATAATTTACCACACGGAAAATATATACTTTCCTTGGCTGTCGAGCACTAGCTGTTTATTTTCGTTGAAACATGTGTCTAAGACTTTGTTCAAGCTAAACGGGCTAGGTACATAACAAGAACATATCAAAATATATTGTATTTATAAAACAACGAATATAGTCACTAACTGGTGTGCTATCAAATTTACAACATTTTGAATACAGTACTGGGGAACACATTTTTTGATAAAAGAAAACTTGAGCGTACTTATAATATCGTCATGCTGCCGATTCTTTGTCAGTACATAACATGTTTGTACAGGAAAAAACACTCATATTCATAGTATAAATTCATATGTATTATGGATAGTGAATACACGTAAATCTGACGCCACCACACATACACCTACCCACACACAGGCTTTATTATTATTATAAATCAGGTGGATTTAAACATGGTCCAATTATATGCAGAGGAGAGGGTACGTGGGTCGCGGTTGTCTCATCCATAAGCGAATGATATTCCAGTGATGACACGCTTTTCAGTCCTAGTAGCCTACACAAGATTTGTACTTCAATTTAAAAATATTTTTCAGATAATTTTACGCACGCACTACATCTATGCATTTGTTTCCTGTCCGCCAATGGGCTCCTTTCACCTCTTTGTTTGATAGCTATAGGGCCTACAGCCGACCCCACTCCATGTACGTACGTGACCTTACAACAGGCTCAGGACTGTGACCCGGCATTGAACGGCAACTGGGTCACAGTCTCTAGTTATTTGTTCGGCTTAAGTATAATAATTGAGCAAACACGGGCTTTGCTGGTTCAGTGTTGGTCCAGGACCAACACTGAACCAACAAAGCCCGTGTTTGCTAGGGAGGTGGACAGATGAAGCCATACAGTATGATGTCATCGCGTGGATCTGTTCTCCGTTTAGTTTAGGTGAACAGGGTACAGCTAGACTGTCCCACAGCTCTGGTTTTCTGTTCAGGTGAATATGGTAGTGGTACAGACTATCCCGTGATCTGAGTGATCCACATCTGACAAGGCACAGACTATCCCGCCGATCTGAGTGATCCACATCTGACCAGATACAGACTATCCCGCCGATCTGAGTGATCCACATCTGACCAGATACAGACTATCCCGCTGATCTGAGTGATCCACATCTGACAAGGCACAGACTATCCCGCCGATCTGAGTGATCCACATCTGACCAGATACAGACTATCCCGCTGATCTGAGTGATCCACATCTGACAGGATTTATCAGGATGCCTGCGCGAGTGTTGGATCTTCTACTGTTTATTACGGCCGTGGGCCTGCCAATGGCCGGCGGGTTCGCGGAGGGGCCGCCCGTTGAAGTTTTCAAAAGCGTGTGCGAGTCGATGATGCCACTGGGACACTGTAAAGCGCCTTCCACTGGGTCTCAGAGGCGCAGAAGGGAGGACATCAACTGTGCCAAAGACCTGAAGAACAGGGCCGTTCCAAGTACCGCGATGTCCCCGTACGAGCTGGTCGTACCGCCATGTTATAAAAACTCGGCCATTAACGGTGAGTGGGTTCATCATAGAACGCTAATTATCCAAGACCCTGTTTTCACAATACTTTACAACAGCATTTTGAGCATACGTTTTGTGTTAGGCCTACTCACAAAAAAAATTCAAAACTGAAATGTTATGAAGAATTACATTCAGGGACTAAATATGATACAGTTTGCTGTGTTAAACCAGTTACTGACTTTTTACTTTTCATAGCAGTATAATTATGACCATTCTCATATATTTTTTTATGCTACACAGCGAAGACTAATGTTACCTATGATAAAGCAGTTGTTCCGTATAGAACAGTGTGTTTTCTAAATTATTCACGTGGCTGCAAGCCAATTCATGCTAATGAATACCGCTGTATACCTTTGAGACACGTTGTGACAGAGGCAACCACGTCAAAATGTTTTTGTTAACCCTCCAAGTGCAGATCCAAGGGAGCTGTTCACATGTCACGGAAATATTTACAGCAAACTATATTATAATATTTCCAGGGAGTGACATCAATAAAACATTGCTCAGTTACAAAGCAGATAGAAATGATTAATTGTACCCTTTTGAAGTTGTTGGTCACCATGATGAGACAGCCTGACGTGGGTGAATTATCAAGGCTAATAGGTCAACAGGGTGGTCATTTACAGCAAACAAGGCATTGAACCAATACTGTTTTAACTCTTATTTAACTCCTGAATTCCCCACAACAACATACTGGAACCCAAGTTTATTACAAAACATATCGTGATGTAATATTTAAAGTAAAGCCTGATGGGCAAACATCAGAGAGCAGCCATTAGACGCAGCACAATAAAACTTTGCAGATAGCTATATAACCTCAAGGCTCCAGTGTGGCACTGCTCTTAGATGACATTATTTACAAGGCTAAATAATCCAGTAATCTTATGTAGGCCTACGAATTTGATAAACTGAAGGTGGATAAATCAAATGGTATAGACCCTATATTTAAGTAGACCTAACAAATACATACTTTAAAATAAAACATAGCTTATAACAACCCATTTAGACTAAACTATTATTTCAGTTCTCAACGGGCGGGGGCCCTAGGGTAGTGGTTAGCACCGCTGCCTTTCACGCCAGTGTTCGGGGTTCGGTTCCCGGTCTCGGCGGTTTGAAAGAAACAAAAATGTTTCTTCCCCATCCACGTGTTAAAGTCAGTATTGTGCCTCTCGGACGAGAGGTAGCGTGCTCGGCCTCAGACCGCCAGGGCTAGAATTTCGAATCCTGTGTCTGGAGGACAGTGTCATCTCAATCATCTCACCATCCTCACGAGGTTCTCATGGCCCAGTTTATCATATATGTGCACAAAGGTGGCCTAAAGCCCGATTCATTTCATTTCATTTCCGTTCTCAACACGGCCATCTCGTTGATATTCAGTACACTCTTAGCTCATATCAGAAATGCATAACCAGAAATGTCTAGCTCCGGACTGTTGATTTTAAACAGTAAGTTCACCAAATTGCACGTAACTCAAAAACTATTTCACCAATAATTTTTTTTCTGGTGTTACATGAAAGAGCGATTACGTATCTTTAAATTGCTGCTTTTAATAACATTGGTAATTTTGTATGGTAGTTGCTAGATGGTAATATCCATCAGATATCATGGTAAAACTGCCATTTCACATGTATGTCCTGTCTAAACATGTAGACCTAGTTCCCTTTCTGGGCACATGGGGCGCTCCTGTGCCTTATTTACATGTTGACCAAACAAGCACGTGATATGTTTTTTCATAGCATTGCCATGTGGTTCTGAGTACAAGCTGTACACCAAGTTTTACCAAGCATGACATGCTACACAAATTCAGCTAGGACAATCTATGCCGTCATAATTATTTAACCCTAATTGAATAATTAATCAACCCTTTTAGAGACACTTCACGCACTACTACCACCCCCAAATTCCTGGGAGGGGGAGAGAAAAAAATGCTGGGTTTTTGTACTACCCAATTTATCGAAACACACCAACAGGATCCCAGTCTAGGAGGAAGAATGACATGTGATAATGTTGTGGTGTAACGAGGTACAACTTCAAGGTCACATCGAGGTCAGATTGCCATAAAAACGTAATTTGTTTCACTTTTACCGATTTTAAAGTCATGTGTGGTGCAGGAAAATATTAAAAATGACTTCTGTTCACACAAATTTAAAATCTTGAATTGGAATCATGTCCAATCACGAAACCACATAATATATGGCTTCATGGCTATTGCTGATATTATGATTCTGATTATGATACCAACCATAGGCAGCACTACCCAGCAAACACAATACATTGAACACTGTGTTTGGCCAGCCGAACAGTCATAGGGTGAATATGATGTTTGCTGGGTCCCTCCCGACGTTGGTCCGATGCTGGGGTATTGCTGGGCCAACGTCTCGTATTTGCTGTACTGCTTGTTGGGTACCAGGATAGCTGGAGGCTGTATTTTGTTTGTTCTTTCACACTTGGGCGGGGGCCCTAGGGTAGTGGTTAGCACCGCTGCCTTTCACGCCAGAGTTCGGGGTTCGGTTCCCGGTCTCGGCGGTTTGAAAGAAACAAAAATGTTTCTTCCCCATCCACGTGTGAAAGTCAGTATTGTGGGGAGCCTCCGTGACCGAGAGGTAGCGTTCTCGGCCTCAGACCGCCAGGGCTCGAATTTCGAATCCTGTGGAGGGCAGTGTCATCTTAATCATCTCACCATCCTCAGGAGGTTCTCCTGGCCCAGTTTAGCCTATATGTGCACAAAGGTGGCCTAAAGCCCGATTCATTTCATTTCTTTCACACTTTTAGGTAATTCGGCCTAGAAGTAGAAATATAATTCCTCCGAATAAAATAACAATTCCTTTTCATCGATAAGTTTCATTTCGCATTCAGGAGGTCAATACGTCATTTGTGACTGACCTACCCTGAATATAATACATATCTATTATACTGGGAAACGCAGTGATGTCACCGAAAATCTTTTTGAATGGCTACTTGATGAAAACAATGTTATATAAGACCTCCTCCCTCATACTTCATTGTATTAGCTAGCCCGATGACAACATTGGAGGCTATGGAGTTTTACAGAATTAGGCTAAACGATTTACAGACGACAGTAAATAGAGTGGAGAGGAGGTGATGCCTTTGTGATTCTAGTTTACCGGTCAGCTGAGACGGCAAATGTCCTAAACAAGACATCTGAGAGTGGAGCCCACTATCTATTAAATTTTAGGAATCTGAGAAAACCAGAATTTAGTGAAGACACTCAATTCAAGTTGGTACCCGCTTTAATTACATCTCAGCGTTGTCGAGATGCTGCTAAATATTGAGGACAGTTTGTGGTTGAGTTATATTCATAATAATAATCGTTTTTAACTAACTACTTGCAGCAGCGTTTTTTTGACAAAATAAGTAATGGTTTGATAAAACATACCCAGCAAACACAAAACATTTGTATAACTTTTGTACAACGTCGGCCCAACGTTTTCGACGTTGGTCCAACATTGTACAAATGTTATACAAATGTTTGTGTTACTGGGGTATGTTTTTCTGTCTGTAATCTAATCCTATCTGGTCGCCAAAGTATTTGAGGAGGGCATCCCTCTTCATCTCTCTTTTAAATCCTTGGCGTTTAGTTTAGGTAATAAAAGATTTTTAATCATCTCTGGTACAGGTGTAATAACCTTTCAGCGTCAGAATCTGACGTCTGTTGACGTCAGGTTCTGACGTATAAAGTCGGTCCCCGCAATGAAAGATAAATAATTTTATAATGACCGCATAGACCAATAACATAGGTATTCAAACGAAGCGAAAAGAGCCGACTAAGACATTTATCATGATTTTTGGTCTCCAAGGATTATACAAAAAATATTTCAGCATTGTAAGGGTTAATTGAAACGCTTCAATTCATTTGGAGTGCTCACCATTCTTTTCCCGATATATAAGTCTAATATTTTTTTTCATTTTAAGACAATATAATAGGCCTAATCCAATAAAAAATGTCTTATTCAGGGTTTGGTGAAATAGTGTTTAATTTGAATTTATCTTTCAAGCACACAGGGGGTCGATTCGGACGCCAGTATGTCCTTGGAAATTCCAGGTTACTTCATAATACATATGACATGCTTTGATTCCCCTGTCTGGAATGTATTGAATTAAAATCACTTTTTTTCGCCATTGCAGTACAGTTACGCGTGTCGAGTTCTGACAAGACTTACTTCAAAGGGATGTTCGTTCAGGCGCGTGTTACTGGAACGAGCAACGCTTCACATGGTGAATTCACAACTGGTGGGGACAGTCAACTAAAACCGCTTGACTGCTTCTCTTTCAAGAACGTAAGTTCGCAATGTCGATCGCCACTGACCATATATCTGTGGTAGAGGTTCATCTTAACCCTTTAAGCCCTCACGATGCAAAAAAGCATCATTTTACATCCCTGAAAACCCACTTAATTTTCCTACAACTAAGGGTTTTAGAATGAAAATTTCCATGAAACTGGTTCACCAATACATGACAATTTTCTGTAATTTTTAAACCACATCAAATCATCTTCATCCACTACAAGTCGAGAATTGCGACAGCAATTCGCGGCTTGTAGTGGATAAAGATTACAATGGTAAATTCAGGCTTGAAAGGGTTAACGCAATGCTCGACGATAGTCGTTTTTGTTTTATCAGCCGATCAAATCACTGTTACTGGCAATGAATTGAGTATTTAGGCATCAAAAATTGCAATTTTTTGCTCTCAAATGAAACAAATATGAGCAATTTTCACACAATCGAAGTTGTGGGTCGCGGCAGCGAGACACAACTTCAAGTGGGTGAAAATATTATTTAATTTAGCGCTTTCAGGTTCGAACATCTATGTTTATTTATATGTGAAACCCATTCCTATTAGCTATAATTATGATCAGGTTTACATCACAGCACAAAACAAGAAGCCTGGAAGAACCCTTTCTATCACAACGTTCAGACCTCCAGGCAGAAGGAATCAGAGCTAGATATTGTATAGGTACTATTGCTGTAGATACTATATTATACTGTTACACAGGCCCCACATGTAGGCCTATTGTAGCAAAAAGAGATTATCTATTTCTGATAGTAGTAATTTTATTTGTGGGATGATAAATTATCCTACATTTGTATCAATTCACGTTGTATTTTGCATCCGCTTCAAACTTTAGAAATGTTTGCTAAAAATGTTTAAGTCGGTTTGTTGTGTGGTGAAGACTATCACGGTTGTATTTTGTCACTTTGGTATTAAAGAATCGTATCTACCACTTTATAAAAAATGGCAGATACGACTCTTCAATATATATCACGGTGACGATTTGTTAACTTTTCTTACAGAATGCACTCAGTCAATCACGTGCACTGAAATATCAATGCAAGACATTCCTGTGGCAGCCACCCGGCAATTTCTCTCAGTCCATCAACTTTGTGTGAGTATTATTTCAGATTTGTTTTTCCAGCGTTAGTTCAGCGCAGGTCGCACGTGTTGATCTAGCGTTGTATCAATGACAGCCCAATGTCTTATACGTTGGTCAACGCTGAGACAAGGTATTCTATCGACATTACACGGTAGGGCCTACAGGGGCCGCGCGCACTGCACAGTCGCAAACGAAACGTTGCTACTATATAGATCGTAAAGCAAACGTCGTGTGCACTAACTGCATCGTGAACACACACGTGTCGTATGTGAGTCTCACAAGACCCGTAAATCTGCGACCGCTGAGGAGGTGATTTGGTCGTAAACAACTCGAACTGCATTTCACATTTTAGTACAGGAATTGCGTTTTAAAGTGAAAAATATTTTTTTGCAGAGCATAACCAAAAATATGTTTTTATCGGTATAGGTATAAAAAGTTACATATCGACGGTGAGAAATCATAAATATATTTATTCGGTGGCAAAATTTGCATTTAAAATTGTTGCCCAAAGTTGTCAAGAAGAGAAGTACCTCAGCAATACATATGGACCATAGAAATGTAAAAATGCCTTGTACTTTACAACATTTCCAGGCTCCTTATTTAATTCTGGCTCTGATTATGTTGGACTGACGCAGGCTACGTAGTATGTACACTGCCCACCCTTGACACTGCTACTTCGCATGTTAAAATGTGCAGATGGTTGACGTCATATGTCCCCCACTCTCAATTTCAAGTATTGTAGTAAGCTTGTGATTGGCCGGCTGTCTTGCTAAAAGTACCCTGATCCGCTGGCGAGAATATTATGGTGGGGGAGGGGTGGGTGTAGACAGACACCTGTGTGCAGCCCAGCAAACGCGTGGATTTGACCCAATGCTGTTTCACTATTGGCCCACCGCCAACGACATTGAAACAACATTGGGTCAAGTCTTCGTGTTTGCTGGAAGAGCTGTCCGCATTATGATACACGCGTGCCGTCTGTGTCTGGTTGGAACAGGAGGCACAGTGCTCTGTGTACGTAGTATGGATCAAAATCAACTCTGCCGTGCAAAACCAAATGAGAGTATCTGCTTACATTACAAGTAACCATATGATGCCGTTTGGCTTTCCAGAGCAAAGCTGCTGTGATTAATGAGTTTTGTTGATTTCTCAGACATTTTCAACCATCTTTGGTAAGCACTATTTTCTAGCGATGCATCGACTACTCTGAATATATCATTGAAAAATAATGCATAGTTTTAAGGTTAGTCTCCATAATGGGTGACTTCACAAAAATGTTTAAAAAAACATGGACTTTAACTAAATTTAGATATCATTTAAGAACTCTAAAATGATATTATACGCAAAGTAAATATAATGTTGGATATATATGCATTGTAAAATTATAAATTATAGACACGACACTGAATATTTTGAGAAATCGGCGAAAATCATTTCCACGGCTAATGTTAATACTAGGCATACTAATAATTGGAAACCCTCTGTTAGGATTTCATTTTGTTATCATTGTTTAATATGGGGTATGTAACACAGGACAGTACATATATAATTTATAATAACATAGGCCTACTCTACCTATTTAGCGAAATATGAGATAAATTGAGAAAAAATGGCCGCTAGTCAGCCATTTTGAATTTTACATCTTCGACATTAATGAGGTAATTGACTGAAACTACTAACCATACGTACCAAATTGAATAAATATCTGTTCATTTCTTTTTTATTAAAAGCGTTTCATTGTATGTTGCCCCAGTAAATAAATAATTTTATTACATAGTGATCAATATGTCACCAGACAAATTCCCCAGTGGTTTATAATAGCTATGCCAGGCATAAATAAACAGGAACCCATATAGTTGTTGCTATTTTGTAGAAAACACATAACTGCGGCGGCGAACAGTGTTGAATGCGGTGATCAGCCCGCCTCCGTACCAAGTTGTAATATGTTGAATTGATTTTGATGCTCGGTAGTGCAACATAACAATAAGTCCAGCAACTTTATAATTCACACAAAAATGTCCTTTTGTTTGAGTGAAATACTATGTATATATTTTAAAATAAATTGTCTGATGTTTATTTTACAGTGCAACAGTTATCAAGCACCAAGACGTGTACTGGACTGGTCTGACATCCGCTCTCATAGATTTCGATGCCAACTGTGAAGACACGACATTAAAGTGTCAGGCGTCAACTTCATCAAATCTTCAGCCGTTTCTGTTATCATGCATTTTCATGCTTGCTCTCTGTTTTTCCTATAATGTTGTGATCACACACTAACTAGTTTATGGTTCTCGCGAAGCGTCGTTACTACATATAATCCATCCACATACTGCATTATTTATAAGCAATATCGCAGATCTGGTAATTTTCGCGTGTTTTAATATTCGGGAATTTCAGACTTTAGCTATTTGCACGAAAATTAGAATTCGCGAATTTGAATTTTTATCAGTAGCTCTATTATAATAATAATTTTCGCGTGATTCTTGATGTGAACCAGTTATCACCAAGTCATCCACATTCTGTATTTGAACCAGTTATCACCAAGCCATCCACATTCTGTATGTGAACCAGCTATCACCAAGCCATCCACATTCTGTATGTGAAACAGTTATCACCAAGCCATCCACATTCTGTATGTGAACCAGCTATCACCAAGCCTCCCACATTCTGAATGACAACCAGCTATCATCAAGCCATCCACATTCTGTGTGTGAAACAGTTATCATCAAGCCCTCCACATTCTGTATGTGAACCAGTTATAACTAAGCCATCCACATTCTGTATTTGAACCAGTTATCACCAAGCCATCCACATTCTGTGTGTGAACCAGTTATCAACAAGCCATCCACATTCTGTGTGTGAAGCAGTTATAACTAAGCCATCCACATTCTGTATGTGAACCAGTTATCACCAATCCATCCATATTCTGTATATGAACCATTTATCACCAAGCCATTCACATTCTGTATGTCACTCAGTTATAACTAAGCCATCCACATTCTTTTGTTTGAACCAGTTATCACCAAGCCATCCACATTCTGTATATGAACCAGTTATAACTAAGCCATCCACATTCTGTATGTGAGCCAGTTATCACCAAGCCATCCACATTCTGTATTGAACCAGTTATAACCAAGCCATCCACATTCTGTATATGAGCCAGTTAAAACTAAGCCATCCACATTCTGTGTTTGAACCAGTTATCACCAAGCCATCCACATTCTGTATATGAACCAGTTATAACCAAGCCATCCACATTCTGTATATGAGCCAGTTATAACTAAGCCATCCACATTCTTTGTTTGAACCAGTTATCACCAAGCCATCCACATTCTGTATATGAACCAGTTATAACTAAGCCATCCACATTCTGTATGTGAACTAGTTATCACCAAGCCATCCACATTCTGTATGTGAACCAGTTATAACGAAGCCATCCACATTCTGTATGTGAACCATTTATCACCAAGCCATCCACATTCTTTATGTGAACCAGTTATAACTAAGCCATCCACATTCTGTATGTGAACCAGTTATCACCAATCCATCCATATTCTGTATATGAACCATTTATCACCAAGCCATTCACATTCTGTATGTCACCCAGTTATAACTAAGCCATCCACATTCTTTGTTTGAACCAGTTATCACCAAGCCATCCACATTCTGTATATGAACCAGTTATAACTAAGCCATCCACATTCTGTATGTGAACCAGTTATCACCAAGCCATTCATATTCTGTATGTGAACCAGTTATCACCAAGCCATGCACATTCTGTATATGAACCAGTTATAACCAAGCCATCCACATTCTGTATATGAGCCAGTTAAAACTAAGCCATCCACATTCTGTGTTTGAACCAGTTATCACCAAGCCATCCACATTCTGTATATGAGCCAGTTATAACTAAGTCATCAACATTCTTTGTTTGAACCAGTTATCACCAAGCCATCCACATTCTGTATATGAACCAGTTATAACTAAGCCATCCACATTCTGTATGTGAACCAGTTATTATCCAAACCATCCACATTCTGTATGTGAACCAGTTATAACTAAGCCATCCACATTCTGTATGTGAACCAGTTATTACCAAGCCATCCACATTCTGTATGTGAACCAGTTATAACTAAGCCATCCACATTCTGTATGTGAACCAGTTATCACCAAGCCATCCATATTCTGTTTGTGAACCAGTTATAACTAAGCCATCCACATTCTGTATGTGAACCAGTTATAACTAAGCCATCCACATTCTGTATGTGAACCAGTTATCACCAAGCCATCCATATTCTGTTTGTGAACCAGTTATAACTAAGCCATCCACATTCTGTATGTGAACCAGTTATCACCAAGCCATCCACATTCTGTATGTGAACCAGTTATAACTAAGCCATCCACATTCTGTATGTGAACCAGTTATCACCAAGCCATCCACATTCTGTATGTGAAGCAGTTATCACCAAGCCATGCGCATTCTGTGTGTGAACCAGTTATAACCAAGCCATCCACATTCTGCATGCAGCCCAGCTATCACCAACCAGTTATCATCAAGCCATGTGGATGGCTGTGTGTAACCTAACTATCGCCAAGCCATCCACAGTCTGTATGTAAGCCAGTTATCACCAAACCATCCACAGTCTGTATGTAACCTAACTATCGCCAAGCCATCTACAGTCTGTATGTAACCTAACTATCACCAGGCCATCCACAGTCTGTATGTAATCTAGCTATCACCAAGCGACCCACAGTCTGTATGTAAGCTAGTTATCACCAAGCCATCCACAGTCTGTATGTAAGCTAGCTATCACCAAGCCATCCACAGTCTGTATGTAACCTAACTATCGCCAAGCCATCCACAGTCTGTATGTAATCTAGCTATCACCAAGCCATCCACAGTCTGTATGTAAGCTAGTTATCACCAAGCCATCCACAGTCTGTATGTAAGCTAGCTATCACCAAGCCATCCACAGTCTGTATGTAACCTAACTATCGCCAAGCCATCCACAGTCTGTATGTAAGCTAGTTATCACCAAGCCATCCACAGTCTGTATGTAAGCTAGCTATCACCAAGACATCCACAGTATGTATGTAACCTAACTATCGCCAAGCCATCCACAGTCTGTATGTAATCTAGCTATCACCAAGCCATCCACAGTCTGTATGTAAGCTAGTTATCACCAAGCCATCCACAGTCTGTATGTAAGCTAGCTATCACCAAGCCATCCACAGTCTGTATGTAACCTAACTATCACCAGGTCATCCACAGTCTGTATGTAAGCTAGCTATCACCAAGCCATCCACAGTCTGTGTGTAACCTAACTATCGCCAAGCCATCCACAGTCTGTATGTAAGCTAGCTATCACCAAGCCATCCACAGTCTGTATGTAAGCTAGCTATCACCAAGCCATCCACAGTCTGTATGTAAGCTAGCTATCACCAAGCCATCCACAGTCTGTATGTAAGCTGGCTATCACCAAGCCATCCACAGTCTGTATGTTAGCTAGCTATCACCAAGCCATCCACAGTCCTTATGTAAGCTAGCTATCACCAAGCCATCCACAGTCTGTATGTAAGCTAGCCATCACCAAGCCATCCACAGTCTGTATGTAAGCTAGCTATCACCAAGCCATCCACAGTCTGTATGTAAGCTAGCTATCACCAAGCCATCCACAGTCTGTATGTAAGCTAGTTATCACCAAGCCATCCACAGTCTGTATGTAAGCTAGTTATCACCAAGCCATCCACAGTCTGTATGTGAACGAGCAATCACCGAGCCATCCACTCTCTGAACACGTGAATTTGATGACGCTGTACTGTAATGGTCTCCCTAAATCGCGGAGATTTCCAGGGCTCGTCACAAACGGGTTAATGCTTATTACTAAACATCAGCGTTTCATAATATGAATAAGATCCAGTAAATAACATTACAAGTGCGGCTTCAAAACACGTTTCCTTGTGTCATCATAATATATTTAAGGATGCGAAAAGTATTATATACTGTGCTGTGGTATACAAACGTTTTTTTTGTCCTTTTCAATTTAAGTATTGCTATGTCGAAATAGAAAAGTGTCTATTCGACACTAATTAAGATTTATTTCACAAACTAATCAGTGGCAGATACAGGAATTGACGAACGGGGGGGGGGGGGGGGGGTGGGTCACCAAAGCGAGCCTCGTATGCTCTAGAGTGGACCGGGGGCATTGAAATCTGAGGCCTCAAATGATGCGCTCTAGAGCATATTTCGGCCCAAATATGGTTGTTTTTTGTTTTTGGGACCCTGAACGCCCCCCCCTCCCAGCCCCCCCTCTGGATCCGCCACTGTAACTTCAGGTATCAGATCCAAATATATATTTTAGATCCAAGTGCACCATTAACCCAGCCATATTCCTCAGATTTCAGTTTTTCAACGGTATTATGATAAGTGATGTTGCTTTTGGTGGAAAGTGGTCATAAGTTTTGATGACTTGCTGCATTAAATTATTTCTATATTAGAGTGTTTGTGATTAGTCTACAGAAGTATGGATGCATCTATTTACCGCCGGTCCCGATTCTATTCGTGTTTTTTTTCATTTCAAATATTTGGACCACAATCGTAGACGGTCGACCAACGTTAAACCAACATTGATTCAACGTCTTTTGTCTGCTAGGATGTTTATCATTAGTCTTCAGAAGCATGTAGGCATATGTATCCACTTAACCGCCGGTCCCGATTATATTATTTTTTATTTTATTTTTAGAAGCACATTAAATAGCCAACCAGCTTTTGAACATTTTTTGATAAAACGTGACCTCCATTTTGTCAAATCTGAATAATTTTCATTCACTTGCAGTTGTGGATCGCGTCAACGAGACACAACTTCAAATAGATAACGATTCAAATTAAATAATTTGGAGGTTAAAGAAGGCTTTTGCCATGAAGTGACAATTAAATATGGCAGGATTACTCTAAAATTTTGCTGAACAGTAGTTGTCCCATTGGAATAGAAGAGCCGTATTTAGGCTTAGATTTAGTTTACTCTTTTATGATAATCATTATAGGAAAGTCCTTATATTGATAGTCTTAATAGTCTTCATGTTAGAAACGTATCATTCTTGTATAAGCCGTCATGTAAAATTAAAAGCATGGTGAAATAGACCGGTCATTATGAAAAAAAATCATATTTTCCCATTTCTTTGTTTCCTTGTTCTTTTTAATTGCATTAAAATAAAATCTTCATTCTTTAAGAAGGGTCTGGATGACCATTGTTTATATAATAGCTAGTCCCTTTATTATCAATACCAGATAAGCTGGTTCATTAAATTGGTGGTAGATAAACACAACATCATTTATGTGACCCATCTGCATGTAATCAGTCGCAAAGCGCATTTTTCTAAAATGCTAAAATGTCAAAGATATTACAATATAGAAAAGGAAGTAATTGGTTTATTGATTTAATTAATATATCATTATAGTTATTTATGTGTGTATGTAAATAACTTTTTTTATTTTTCCCATTTCTTAAACTAGAAAGACAAAAAACATGTTTTCAAATTTTAGTTTAAAAGGCTTTGTCTTTTTTTCCAGCAATCATCTTTTAAAATATTTAATAGTCTATGACTTTGTTAGCACAGACATCTGATAAAATAAGTAAAAAATTTGCGAAAAATGAATTTATATCTAAGAACATTCCTTCGCCTGTGTTAAACCATACCACACCTAAATGTAGAATCCAAGCGACAACGCCTTGAAGAAAAGGTTTTATTCTTAAAAGCGGCGTGTTGAGTGTTCCCGAGCCATGATAACTGGTAATAATATGTGTTGTTTACAACAGTACCTACGGATTCACGACGACTTGGGCTGTTTTGAGAAAACCTAAAGACTAAATTAAATCGTGATAATATAATTATCTCAGATCTGAGCACAGCTCATCTCATTTTCAAGACGTTGAATCAGTGTTGGTTTGATGTTTGTCCAGCGATGTAGACGGTGGACCAACACCAAACCAGAATTGACTCAAAGTTTTGAGGCCAGGCAAAAATTATAGATCATCGATACTTTTTTAAATGTGTTGTTATGTAACCCCTCCTCCACCCACCTCATTATTTAATTGAACAAATGTTGATTTCACCGCGATTTTACGTATTTATATATGGGACATGCAAATAACTACATGAATGGATTCTGACGTTTAATTTGATCCCCGCACTGTTAGAGTAAAATATTTATAATGGCACCAGACCCATAATATAGGTAATCCCAGCAAACACGAACGTCGATCAGTGTTAGTTTAATGTCGGTCCACCATCTACGATGCTGGTCTAACAACATTAATGTAAACCAATCCTGGTTCAACATGTCGTGTTTACTGTGTTGGTAGGACGTCGGTCGCTTGAAAAAATACTCTGTGATAAACAAATACACGTAAAGACAAAGGTCTGATAGACAAGTATGAAAATCTATCATCCGACTTTTTTTTCCCTCCTGGTCACTGGACCTGTTATCTTGTCTGCCATTTCGATTCCGCAGAGAGCATACAACCCTGCAGCCATTTCGGCGGTTGAAACTTATCGTACGCATTGTGATCTTCGTCCTACCAGGTATTCATTTATACCTGAGTGAAGTGAAGCATGTGAGGGTAAAGTACCTTGCCCAAGGACGCATCAAACATAGAAACATTGGACCAAGCGGGTATTGACCCCTCACAACAGACAGCCGCAATTACAAAGCCCCACGCTCTAACCAGTGTGTCACGTCCCTCTCTATAAATGAACGAGTGGCAAGGCTAGAAATTTATCAATTACACTTGGGTTGTGGATATTTGTCTTCAATTAAATAAAGGGTGTGCATGCAGTGCATGATGCATCAGCAAATGCATCTTCAAGTGAATGAGAAAGACCACAAAATAATCCAGCTTCACCCGATGTTGTGTTATAATTGGGCCATTGTCTTCGACGCTGGCTCAATGATAACACACCGTTGGGTGAAGCTTCCTGTTCCGATCGGAGCCAAAAAACATAATATAGACAGATAAATAAATAAAAAATGTACCATCATTTTTTAAAAGGTTTTATTGCAGTCAACAACCATGTTAAATAACATAAACTGGTTCTAGCTAAGCACTTTATTGAAGTTTTTGAGATGTGTCTGGTCAATTATTGTACACGCTTTACAACATGGAATTAGTAGCAGCGGGGAAACACTCCAAACACTTCCAATGTATTTATATCAGATTAGAACAAAACAAAAAGTCTTTGTAGGCAGTGATGCCAGATTGATACATGTACATCGTGTGATTTATATAATGTGATGTCTTCCATCCGGTTTCACCATCCTACTCTTCTCTCAGCGTGGATGGTCATTAGCCTGCAACACATGTACATAATTATATATCGATGACAAATAAGTCAGCAATGATTTTTATTTATGTCAATAAAACATCTGTCTTTATAATGTGTCTGACAAATATATCCCTTAGGCCCTGGTTTAAGCACATAATTGCTTTATAATTATTTATAATTAAAATGAAATGTTTCTCAAAAAGTCACTTTTTCGACTGTCTAACAAGTTCAAAGTCAGAGATAAATGTATATTGAGCTGCAAAACACAAAACCGTTTATCGTGGCGCCTATGTAAGACAGATTTAAATACATGCGACCTGCTGAATTCGAGGTATTGTACTTACAAAATATTACATTTTTTCAATAATACATACAAACAATGACATATTTTTATTTAAAATAAATGTATTGGGCGAGTGATACGCATTTGTGATAGCACGAATGTGAATACCTTAATTACGACATACATAATTGTTGCTGCACGATAATAGACTAAAGAGCTTGATTATTAATTTATGGTTTTGTCGTCTATCTGCCGTGACACAAATCAGAGCCACGAAGAGAGGGGGGACCCAGCAAACACAGTTATACAAATGTTTTGTGTTTGTTGGGGAGACGGATAAAGAGCGTCTAATAAAAATAGTGCGTAACGTACCATATTACAGGGATGCTCACTTTCCCCACCAACAGTGGACATGACATGGAGCGTGATCTTTCAGGGCGTTTGTGGTACACGAAGTACCTCCACAAGTACCAGTGGTAGTCACATGCCTCACTCTCTTCTTGGTGCCTTCACCTCAGGTGACACTACAAGAGTACCAGGACCCCCAGTTGAAGTATTTGCAGTCCCTGCAGGTACACCCCCTCTACGTCTGCGATGCCTCCACCACAAGCATTTGCCCTCATATCACACGCGTCGATAACCGCCATTATCAGCATCGCCAGCAACAACAGCTTCACCATGTTGGACATGCTTCTGGTGGATGTATGAACAGGTTATGAGCAAGTACGACAACCGCGGCGGGAGATGATGGTGCCGGGGCTTGGTATGTGAACGTTTCGAAGGGGGCGGGACATGGGCAGACCAACCACCCTCCCCCTTTGTGTGACACAAGTCCATAATTTATTGTCGATTTCACGGCCTGGTTTCCAGCCAAAAACCGATCACTCAGCCCTAACTTTAAACATATCAATAATTAGGTTTTTCGACTGTACGGTTGTACACGTCGTGTCGTGATCAAATAAATTAAAGGAACCTTTAAAGCCCTGTCACTTCTTGGCGATCACGGTCAACGATCGCGTAACGCACTAGAAAATATGAAAAAATTGTGAAAATGCTGGCGATTGATGGACTCTCGTGATCCAGAACGATTGTCCAGCGTTCATAAGCGCATGAGCAGCGTTGAAGTAACGTGATTGACGCCTGAAGAACGCACATCACATAATCCGTGATTCTAACGCCAGCGATCACCAGCGACTGCCAGCGTGGGAGTAGCGCATGAGTAACGCATTTAGAACGCACCCGACGACTGGGGAGCGACTGCCAACGTGTGCTCGACGTTCCGCAACGCACAGTTACGATCACATGATTTATCTTTTTAACCACGAGGTTTTAATACAGTATTTCATTGGTTTTAGTAGATTTCTAGCGGTAAATTTATAGATGTTTGAGAAAATATGTTCAATTTATTTTCAAGCGAAGTTTTGTCAGAGAGTTTAGAAGTGTTTTAGTATTTTGTTATTTTGAATTGGACATTTTGTCGTGTTAAAGGTCTATATTGCATAGAAGTAGATTTTATACATCTCATATAATCATTGATCAGCTGATCACAAACTTTTAAAAATGCGCTGAACTTTTATAAAGATTAATACATTTGTAGATGTGTTGTCTATCATTTTGAATGAATAATTTATGACTTTATTTTTATGGTTTTAAGTGATTGACCAGAAAGTGTAGTACATGTATATTAGTATGTATATGCCTATTATGATTTATAAGCAAATGAATATAGTACAGCGACGGAGTAACGCTCGCCTAGCGTGTATAACGATTGAGTAGCGACCACCCAGCGCTCATCTAGCGTCTCCTCTCACATGCTGGCGTGCGTTAAAAGTTTTGAGCCTGTTCAAAACTCTCAGCGTTCATCAGCTTTCATCTGCGATCAACAACGATCGCGAAACGCACACGGCGATAGCATAACGATGGTCCAGCGATGGTCAGCGTTCGCCAGCGTTCGGCTGATTTTTTCGTGCGTTACGCGATCGTTGACGCTGATCGCCAAGGTGTGACAGGCCTTTTTTATATGTCACAGAATGCATGGTTTACAGATACAGATTTGTCACGTTGGCCAGGTACTTTTGTAAACATCAATAATTATTAATAATTAGTTAAGTTTTGCAGCAGAGTCATGCGAGAAGTAAATTAATAGGGCTTTAGGCCACTGTTGTCCACGTAGGCCTATATGCCAAACTGGGCCAGGGTAGATTTTCGAGGATTGTGGAATGAATCAGGCCCTCCAGACACAGAATTCAAAATTCGAGCCATGGTGCGGTCTGAGGTCGAGCATTCTAACTCTCGGTCACTGAAGCTCCACACAATATTGATCTTTTACGAGTGGACGGGGAAGAAACATTTGTAACTATTTGTAACTATTAGACAAAGCTGCGGCGGACAGTGGTCCACCATTAATCCCGCATTAGGCTATTATCTTGTATATATTAAACACAGCGGTATCCAAATGCCATTCTTATGAAATGACTTCAGAGGTTCTTTATAGTACACACTGTCATAGACAGCACTACTCACTCCAGGCCCTTGAACAGTTTGGAACACTGTATACGCACAACACAACCTTGATCACAAACATCTGACCCGACCGGGACTCGGGCCGCAGTCGGACCGAATGAGCCATCGGGGCCGGTCAAATGTAAACTGGCGATTTATGTCAACTGTTGCTAAAATGGGTATTATATAGAACCCCTTTTCATAAAAAAAAGTTGCCAAATCGAGAAAACAACGACCTTGTTGAATAGTCTTAAATTCCTAAATGTACATATCAGACAGTGAGGGATTTCATTAAAAAATATATGGGAGTTCTCAATCTATACATAATCCAGTATGAGTAAAATGAATTCAAAGTTCATTATCTAACACCCAGTAACCCTACAAATGCACAAATAATAGGCCTATAGTACTTAATATCCAAACGCCATCCTATATTTATAACTCTGAGTGCATCAGTGCAATAATTTAATGAAAGTTGCAATAGCTTAGTTAGGTGTTTTCGTACGGTTGCAAAATGAAATGAAATGAAGGGAGTTTGAGGCCACATTTTTGCAGATATAGGCTAAACTGGGCCAGGAGAACCTCCTGAGGATGGTGAGACAAATGGGATGACACTGCCTACAGACACAGGACACGAAATTCGAGACCTGGCGGTGTGAGGTCGAGCATACTAACTTTCGGTAACGGAGGTTCCCCACAATATTTTCTTTTTACGAGTGAGCGGGGTAGGAACATTTTGTTTCTTTGAAACTTGAAGGCCAGAGTGGGGTTCGAACCCGCGATCTCCGAGGCAGCTATAACCACTGCACGAAGGCTCCCGCCCTCGTTTTCACCACCCGGTTGCGCAGCTGTGAAAGTTTTTTTTATCTCATGGACTCCCATCCTAACCCTTACAGCGCCGGGATCAACTTTAGTCGTCAAATTCTGACGTCTCTGACGTCTAAAGTCGATTCCGGCACTGTAAGAGTGAAAATGTCAATAGCAGCCGTAGACCCATAACATAGGTATTCAAATGAATTAGAAAGACCTAACTAAGACAATTATGATGATTTCAAATCGAAAAAAACACACTTTGATTTCCATGGTTTATACAAAAAAAATCAGCGTTTTGATGGTTAAAATGAAATAACATTCCCATACAAACATGATCTTAAAATCTTACACATCTAGTTAATGTTTGATCTTTTTTGGCTTACCGTATACACTGTATACATATGTCGTGCGGTCAAATGATTTATTATTTCCTCGTGTGGGGAATTCCCTCTTACGGTTGAAGACAACATTACATTTCGATCGAAAAGAAATATCAGGTCAACACTATTTTGACCAGAGAATTTGCCATCGATCGGTGATCTGGTCCATGCTGGATGGCCCATATATATTGATATACTGACCCAATGTTATCTTAATGTTGGATCACCATCTTAGCCGTCGGCCCAACAGTAATGTTATGATGAAATGACCGGTACGACATGATGCGAAAGATGATTATTCTAAAAATTCAATTGCCAACAACGATATATAATGGGACGTGGGGCGGGGCCCCTGGTGCAGTGGTTGAAGCTGTCTACTTAGAAAGCTGGAGATCGCGGGTTCGAACCCCACTCTGGCCTTCAAGTTTCCAACAAACAAAATGTTTCTTCTCTGTTCCCTCGTAAAGATTCAATATTGTGGGAAGCCTATGTGACCGATAGGTAGCGTGCTCGGCCTCAGACCGTGAGGGCTCAAATTTCAAAACCTTTGTCTGGAGGGCAGTATCATCTCATTTATTCTCATAAGGTTCTCCTGGTCCGGTTCACATTATATGTGCACAAAGGTGGCCTAAAAAGCACATTCATTTAATTGTTTTATAAAGGGCCGTCATTTTCCTTGATGCCGTTTTCTCTCTACGAACTAATGCTACTAGCCGCTCTGCTCTCCTCAAATATTTTTGATTTCAACCCTTACAACGCTGAAATAGTTTTGTATTGTATAGTTGTTTTTTTCCGCTTCATTTGAATACCTATGTCATGGATCTACGGTCATTATAAATCTTTAATTCTTTCGGGATACCTTAAAACAAGTTCCCAAGTTCCGAAGTTCCCAAGTTCCGAAGTTCCCAAGTTCTGAAGTTTCCAAGTTCCGGGAACTTCAAGTTCCCAATTTTCAAGTTCCGGTAACTTCAAGTTCCGAAGTTCAAGTTCCGTTTTTTTTCCTATTTCAACAAAAAACATTTCGGATACTGCCTTTTGCCTTTCCACGCATTATAGTATTGCCAAGCTACGCGCCTGAATGGAATTAAATGTGGTTTTCTAGACTAGGCCACATTTGTGCACATGGGCCTATGCCAGAGGAGGGTTCGAACCAGCGATCTCAGATTTCCAGGCTTTAACCACTGCACCAGAGACCACGCACACTCATTGTTATGTGCAAATGACGAATTGGGCCTCTACGTGTAGGTCCGATGTTGACCCAAAGTTGAGTTAAGGTTTGCCCAACGTCTGTGACCTTACAGCAGCATGAATCCAACATAGGGTCAATGTCTGTTTGATGGGGAGATTTACAGCTGGTATTAAGCAGCCATCAACAGAAGTGTTGATCTGAGTAGGCACAGTTGTTTTTCAAGTTCAAAGACTAGTATATCATCGATCATGCCGCTATAGGCATAGCAAATATATAATGATATAGGCCTACAAATCACACCTCGCAGATGACAACCCATCAAACACGACGAATTGACCCAATGCTGGTTTTATGTCAATGCGTGGTGTTTACTGGGTTAAGGAATCCATATAGTCTCAACGTTGGTCCTTAAAATATCAACACTGTTTTCACTGTTATTAAGCTGTTAAATACTTTTGATAATGAAGCAGAATGAACTATTATAATTTATTCATTTGTCCAATGTTACGATTTGAAAGATATTGATGTTAATCATTAATTTGACTGTGATTGAAATTGTGATCAACACAATGTTAATATACCCATGAAAAACGATAAAAAAACACATGGTTGACAGTTTACAGCGGAAGTAAACCATCCCTTCTCTCGCCAATTCTAGCGGACGGAAGCTCTCACACATCAATCAGTGTTGTGAGATTTGAAGTTAGCAGTCCATGCTCTCCACTCTATGATTTTTAAAACTCTTATGGTGTTTTAATGTTAACAGTTCGAAATTTAGCCCCATGGGTGTTTTTGACCGCTTATATGGGGGTACCCCCGAACTTGTCTAAACTCAGGGGGTAGGGTCACGCAAACGTATGTCGTTGCTGTTCTAGTTTATCAATCTACACATGCAATTTAGTATTTAAAAGTTAAATAACTTCCCGTTCAAATGATGTATTGCATGGTGCAGAGGATTAAAGAGTGATCTCAACAAATACGTTGTAATATATTATTTATTGCAAAATAATCAAAATCGACAACAAAACAAGATATAGTCAAACATGGCCAGTGTGAACGACTTAATAAACCATAATTATTGGCCATAACTATATTTGACCTATGTTTGCTGAGCCCAGATGTGCATATACTTAAACTGAGTGGTATTAAAATTTGTACTTGGCATTAAACGAGAGAATATTGCAGCCTTTTTTTGAAAATGTGTGTACTTAGCCTGGGCTGAAATATAAAACATTGAACTTTGCTCTACATTTAGGTGCAGTTTTTTTTCAGCTTGTTTTTACATAATTTGGGTCTGATAAATTCGAATCAGTCGGATAACATACTCGTTGTCTTTCACCTACAAATAAGCAAAACAAAAAATGGCCGCCAAAACCACATCTCTTCTATATTTGTGTTGTACATTAACGCACAGTTTCTGCATGATTTGGAGTTGATTTTTTTATCTGTCATGTTTTCAGATAAAAAATACCTTTATTTGACCTTCAAATTCAAAATGGTTACCACCAGCACACAAAAAGAGCGTTTTTATGCATCTGAACTATAATTTAAAAAACACCACTTGTCAATGGAAATCCAAAAATAGACAAATTAAGCTACAAGGCATTCGAAACTTTGCTTAGGTACATTATATTCTAACATGTTTTCATGTGCTTAGTATTTAGAATGACGTCATTATTTTAATTGTAAATATGTAAAATGACGTCCATCTTGGATTTTACGATAAAGGACTAGACAGACGATAAAAAATAAGAATCTCACCAATTATAGAATGTTATACGACATATTCGAAATCATCACACATAAATTATGTAAAAACAAATGGATAAAAAATTATAAACGAAAATTCGGGAAAAAAAATCATATTTTAGATTTCAGCCCATGACACATATTTTCATGACAGACTTCAATATTCTATCATTAAATAAAATAAATTACATGCATAAATATAAAAACACTCACACATCTGGGTTCAGAAAATATAAACCAGATATGGATATCTCCAATAATTACTTTTTATTAAGTCGTTTCCTTTCCCCATGTTGAGTCGTTTGTTTTGTTGTTCATTTTTATATAAAAAAATCTTACTTGAGCGTATTTTGAGAGACGACTACTTATTCTACTGCAATGTGTGATGTAATTATAACAGGAATTTAATTATATGTTATTATGGTATATCGCAAGTGCAGATTGGTTAATAAACGGCAGACGTTCGCGCAACCATACCCCTTAATTTTAGACAGGTCTGGGGGTACCCCCATATAAGCGGTCAAAAAACACCCATGGGGCTAAATTTCGAGCTGTTAACATCAAAATATGTTTTCTAGACAACATGAGGGTTTTAAAAATGTAGAGTACAAAAGTTAATCCACCCTATGCTCGCGGACCATTTTCTCCTGCCATAGTATAGGTCATTTGCCCTGGACCCCTTTGAAGTTATATCTCGCTACCGCGAACCACAACTTCACATGGGTGAAAATTGCTCGTATTTGTTAAATTTGAGATCAAACCTAGAGGCAGCGTGCTCGGCCTCAGATCTCCAGGGCTCGAATTTCAAATCCTGTGTCTGGAGGGCAGTGTCATCTCATTTATCTCTCCATCTTCAGGCCCAATTTAGCCTACATTTGCACAAAAGTGGCATAAAACCTCATTTATTTCATTTTGATGTAAAATAAAATATATTAAATGATATTATTTGATAATATTATTAATATATACTAATACCCTATTTTAATAAAAAAAATTGTATCTTGATATTTTGCAGGTGAATGATTTGAATGATAACCCTTTGAAGGCGAAAATGTGATTTTTATTTTTTATACTTGTCAGCTGAAATGCAAAGCTGCGAAAATGTAATTTTATAGAAATGTAGTGCAAATTGTGCTACCATAAAAAACTGGATCCCAGCAATACAAACTAACCCGAATTTAAATTTTCACCCCTTTGAAATTGTGTCTCGCTACCGCGACCCACAACTTCACGTGGGTGAAAATTACTCGTATTTGTTTAATTCGAGATCAAATATTTGCAAATCTTGATGTTTAAACACACATCTAATAACAGTCATTTAATAGGCTAATGACGCAGATTAAAATAGATTAGTCGTGCTCAGCGCTTAAAGGGTTAATCAAGGTTGGGATAATATATTACGCTAAGTAAGGGGTGCCCTGTATCAAACATGTTGTAGGCTTACCATACTAAACATTTGTGTTTGATTGACTGTGGTAGGCAATAACCTTTGTATTCCACTCTGATTTTTATGTGGACCTATGTACCGGTACCTCTAAAATCTTAGTTGCTTTGATATAGGACACTTTTGTCAGTATAAAATATATTTTACAGTTCGCAAGAGTGACAACTTGTTTAATCGGGTTTAAGATATGGCTCAGTTTAGCGTGGGCTTAAACGTTACAAAATGCTAGAGTGCACTATTATTGAATGAAAGTGTACGGTCTTCTCACATTTTGCCCGCCTTTTATTTTTTTTAAGGTCGGCTATTGTAGCTGAGTTTGGGTATCGTCGGGGTCGGCATCGGCGTCGGCGTTAAAATTTCCTTGTGGAAACGATTCATTTTTCATGTAACTTGCTCAAATTTGTCCTGCATGTTGCTAATAACCAGTTCTAGGACAAGTTCCATACTGGCGGCGGTCTATTGTCGAGTGTGCTCTTACTTACTTTATCGTTGTTAATCCTGGAACTTGAACGGTCCACAGATTACAAGCACAGTCGTAATGAAAATGATTTTATAGCATTCTGCTAGATTGCTATCATTTGAACGATGAGGCACTCCAGCGATAATCTTGAGCTAAATTTATCTGTTGAATATAGGAATAAATCTTAAGCAGTCGCCTTCCCAGCAAACACAAAACATTTGTATTACATTTGTACAATATCGGCCCAACGTCTTCGACGTTGGTCCAACATTGTACAAATTTTATACAAATGTTTTGTGTTAACTATGTTATAGGCATGGAATGTAAACTTTCATATCGGATATAGAAACCATTATGTTATTAGAGACTACTTCTGATGTCGTTTTTCACTTGCATGGTTTGGCAATAAATCCAGTGTGATTACCTGCAGTTCACCTGTTCTATGACAAGTGCTGACCACTAGGCCCTCCAAGACGAGTTATCTCTTTATTCCAGCAACAAGAGTACCACGTTAAACACCCACCAAAATCACCGAGTGAAGAGGGACAATTGCTTGTAACGAGCGTATCAGATCCAGTTGTTCCCGTGCTCAAGCGCAAAACAAACAATAGATGTGGAATGTTGGCCGTTTTCATTCATTTCTGACCCACTTTTCTTTCTGCTCTGGTTTATTACTGGCCGAGTTTTCACAAGTGACATTGAAAGTGCACTGCTTTTCGTCCATTCTCACAATAGTATAAATTAGATTGACATTTATACCCAAGAACGAAAGATAGCTCGCAGCAGATAAAATGTATATAGCCCCAACTGTTTCACATTTAGTGTCATTGTGATAAGCTGTATAAATAAATACGGATCCTCTTCAACAGATACGAAATAATTGGTTGATTTTTTAAATTAAATAAACTGATGCTGCAATTATTGATTAATTTAGACATAATAATAAACATTAAGGTCTTCACAGCTGCCCATGTTTTTAGAGGTCATGACTGTCAGATTTTCAGAAGTCAACCCAGAGTATTGGAGCTAAATTGAAGAGTGACCCTCGCTAAAGTTAAAATGTATTAACAATATATACATTTCTAAGACATTCATACAAGGTTTTTTTTTATTTAGGAGGCTGTTGTAAAGGCTTGGGATATGTCAAGTGGACACTGCTTGTGTGCGTATTACACATTATGTGCGAAAATTTTAATTCGTGATAGTCACCATAGACACGAGTTATATTTTTATACACGTATATGCATGGCTACATAAGAGCTTTAAATGTTTGTTTTTTTGCTTATGCTCATGCAATTTTTAATTTTTTACTATGATGATTAATTGTAAATTTTGCATGAAATATATATAATACTGTCTATATAAAATATACATTTAAAATGATTTATGCCTGCACATTATGTGACCTTTCGGTTTCACAGGAAAATATTTATCCTGGTGATTTTAGATTTGATCTCCAGATCACTTTGAAACGTAAACAAATCAGTGCATTAAAATTAGTTGAGATGAGGCACAATAAATTTCGATGTCTTTTATTTCAGAAGTTGAGAATCCCCCCTGTTAAAATACATTGGTTTTATCTGGATTTTTCGCAGCCATTTTAGATTTGAGTTCTCGTCTAAGAAATATATATAACAACTGCAAGTGAATGAGAATATCCAGATTTGAATATTCGATAATGATTTATGGCATTTCACAATTAAAAATTCACGATTATCATTGGTGAAAATTTCTGATTTTATATGCGATTTTCTTGAATTATGACCTCTTGGTAACCTTCAAATGAAAAAAAATATATATCATTGCATTCCATTGGCAGCCATCTTGTCTATTACAATAATAAATGATAATAATCTGTATTTACAGAGGGTGATTCATTGAGCATTTGCCCATCTGCCATGCGAATCCATACATTATACAAATGCTAACTTAATCAATTGTACATACATATATATATATATATATATATATAAACATAACATATAATCATAGAGAAACGTGGAAATTAGAATTATAATCATGACAAGTACATTAAAATGCGCCAATTCAAGAGATACATGTCCTTTCAATAAAGGTATTAGTATATTGCATAAAAATAGGTTGTGTAAATTTGAATTAAACGCTAGTTGTTCAGTCGTGTATTTCGTTGTTTAATTTATTCCACAGTTGAGGACCTATAAATGACAAACTTCTGGTGTGTTGTTTTGGTATGTCATATAAGAGATCCATTTCAGTTCGCGGAATAATAATGTGCTAGGAGTAGAGAAATCGGCATCTAACATTAATCAATCTGCTCTATTTTGAAGTTTTACAATTACATTTATGTTTTCTTGAGATGTGCTACCCCATATGCTGCTACACTATTTTAAATAAGGTTTTACATTCCATGTCAAGGGTTCGTCTATATAAATACCTAGACGTTTAACATGTGCAACTTCAAGCTGGGTATCATTAATAAAAATGTTGATTGCTTTAGTTTTAATAATACTGAAATACATTTTCGTTTCTTTACATCAGCTATCAGCAGATGTTGCCATAGCTTGGAGTTTGTGTGTAATAGTTTGACTGCATTTCCCACTGTGATGTGCTGTAGCATTATCGGCAAACAGAGATATATTATCCAATTATGGGTACATGAAAACAATAAAGAACAAAACAAAAACAAATAAATCTACCATTAAAACATTAGTAATCCATTTTTATTCATACCTTTTAGTCATTCATCTGTCATCATAGACTTCTAGATGACATTGAAATGTATCGACCTCTAGATGACATTGCAACGTACTAATCACCATTCCAATGGAATAAGTGTATTATCACAGATTTGGTATTACATTAGATTCTATGTGTATTATATCAAAAGTTAAAAATTCAAGATGGCCGATGGCAGCAGTTTTTTATTTATTCAAATAAGTTTTATTTAAAATGTATTTCGTACATATTTTGGTTAAATGAGCTCAATAAAATATTTCTTTTAAATGCTTTGTGGCAGCCATTTTGAAAAATCAACATTGTGCAGGAAGCACACACAAAAAACTTTGGGACTTTTCTTATATTCATTCCCAATATAGTTGGCACCTGTTGGGAAAAAAATCAGCTTGTACCGGTTTTTCTGGGTTGAACATTAATGCTCCTGTACTAATAATTCAACCATGGCGAGTATAATAATATTTGAAAACGAAAATTAAGATGTGCACTGGCATGCCTACATGAACCCACGAGTTCACCCGTCCGCCATCCGGTTTGCCCACCCGCTCGCCAATAGTATAGGTTCCTATAATCAGATATGGTAAATGTTCTGCTTTCTTGACGAACTGCTCCAAATTAATTATCAGGTCTCTAATTTCATAACACACGATAAAAATATCACGGTTTTTTGCGACTTGGAGCGACATGTATTCACAAAAAATTAATATATTCAAACATTCATGGAAAGCCTCAACTCGTGTTGCCTAAAACACTGTCCCTTAAACACTGTTGATGTCATTTAAATCATATCGTTTTTTTATTTATTTTTTTGTCAGTGTTTATCGCCTGATCTTGATAAATGTCGCCTCAGGTGGTTCTTCAGGCCCAGTTTAGCCTGTGTGTGCACAAAGGTGGCCTAGAACTTCATTCATTCATTGATGAATGTCGCGTTTTCCGTGATGACTCATTAATGATAGCTATTTTACATAGCAGTCTGATCATATTAATGTATGATCGACTATTGCTTCCGTGGCGCTGATACAGAGGATTGAGAAATATGCCCTGGCAGTGCCTCAATCCCAAGTTATGTTTACTAGTCAGCAATAATGTCTGATTGATAACCCCAATATGATCTCATTTCACTATTTTCACTGCATTTCTTTTTTCACACACATTCTGTGAAACTCAATTGCCTTCACCTGCAATGTTCTCAACTAAATATAATTTTTTTCACCGAGTAGCCATTCAAAAGGGTTTTCGGTGACGTAACTGCGTTCCACAGAATAGGACAGGCCTACGCTATTATTATTGGAAGTGTCTATTTACCCCGTCACGGGGTGTGCAAGAAGACTAAAACCCTTATTTAACCCGACAATGACAACCAATCAAAATCGTTCTTTCAATGCTCTGCTGTCAATGTTTGTTTTTTGGCGCTCATTCACGGAACTGAACAGCCTACACCAGGACCTTATGAAAATGAACAGGTAAGTTATGCCGCGTGAAAATAAACTTGTACAATGTACATTGTAAATATAGGCCTAACCCTGACACATGACAACTATTATCGCTTGCAACATTTACAAAAAAAATATGAAAGCTGGAATACTACCAAATATATGTGAATTGACAACTACGCGTATTATCGTCAACATTAAACCAACATTGGGTAAATAAAGGCCTATAGCCAACTTAATGACGGGAAATGCCGGCCGCAGATCCAGGGCGGGGGAGGGGGGACGGCCCCGCTTTTTTTGCCACATTATTTTAAAAAAGCCACCTAAATTGACCTAAATATACCAACAAAAAACTTAAGGGCCGGCCGCCCCCCCCCCCGTTTATTATTTTCAAATCCTGAAAAAAACCTGGGCTAAATAACAATAAAAGCCTTCTCATAATATAACCTACATAACAACAAGTGGGTCATAGAGCTATTTCAATCTTCGTCTTCAACGCACATAAAATCACCCGGAATAAATAATTATATCAATCTATATATGTGGCCTACTTATTTAACCCACAACAAAGCATCCAGGCTGAATAACTATTTCCACATCAAACAATCCGGGCTAAATAACAATTCCAACCTTCTAATTTAACCGCATTTAAGAACCCAGACTATATACCTATTTCAACCTTCGTATTTAGCCCACAACAAAGCATCTGGGTTATAAACGTTTACAGCCTTCTTATTTAACCCACAGAAAAGCATCTGGGTAATATAGAACTAGGCCTATCCCCAACCTTTATATTTCATCCACACCAAATCCACCAGGCTAGATAACTATCCTAACCTTCTTATTTAGCCCACAGAAAATCACATACTGGGCTATTTAACTATTTGAACCTTCTATTCACCCCAAATAAAAGCAAGTAGATTTTATAATTTTTCAACCGACATATTTAACACACAGAAAACATCCCGGCTAAATAACACTACAAACCTTCTTATATAACCAACATAAAACAAGTGGGTTTTAGAGCTATTTCAATCTTCGTCTTCAACCCACATCAAATAACCGGGGATAAATAACTATGTCAACCTATGTACTTATTTAACCCACAACAAAGCATCCAGGCTAAATGACTATTTTCACATCAAACAACCCGGGCTAAATTACAATTCCAACCTTCTTATTTAACCCGCAATTAATAACCAAGATTATATACCTATTTCAACCTTCGTATTTAGCCCACAAAAAAGCATCAGGGTTATAAACGTTTACAACATTCCCATTTAACCCACAGAAAAGCAGAAAAGACTGTATACCTTCTATTTCTACCTTCATAGCTTCCAGCCCACGGAAGATCTATTTAACCCAAATAAAAGCAAGTAGGTTTTATAACTTTTCAACCGACATATTTATTTAGCCCACAGAAAACACCCGGGCTAAACAACAATTGCACCCTTCTTTATGCCTACACGTAATGAAGCACCCAGACATATTTCAACCTTCTTATTTAGCCCACTACAATGCACCTGGGTTATATAATTTTACAACCTTCTTATTTAACACACAGAAAAACAGCTGGGTTACAGAGCGATTTTCCAATCTTCATATTTAATCCACAACAAATACACCGGGCTAGATAACTGTCCCAACCTTCTTATTTAACCTGCAGAAAATCATCTGGGCTATTAAACTATTTGAACCTTCTTTAACCTACAGAAAAACAGCTGGTTATAGAAATATTTTCGTATTTAATCCACACCAAATCCACTGGGTTAAATAACTATTACAACCTTTCTTATTTAAACCACAGAAAAGCAGCAAGGTTATTTCAACATGTCTGAGCAAGGTAATCTAGAGTATATCTTGTGCAAAATATGCGCTATGAGCGCTAGAACATAAATCGTTGTTGCTACACAGTACACTTACGTAGCAGAATTGCGTTTTCGTAATGATTAAATTATGCTATAGTGATATTTGTTTTTGTTTTCTTTGTACAGGATAAAGGTACAGCGATACAATTTTTAGATCATTCTCCTGGAGACACGACTGCCCCGTATACACATGATAAAGTAGTGTATGAGAGATAAAATTGTAAGTATGCCTATCTACCTAAATTATGTGTTACCCAACAAATATTTAAGTTCTTGTAGTTATCATATTGTAATTTTTTTTATCAAAATAATAAATGCAAATTTCGAATTTGATCACCACGAATAGAACATATTAAAAAAAAAAAATGTTTTATTGATCCATTCATTATTTTATTTTCAGCGAGACGCCAGTGGTTTCAGAAGAATATATATGGACACTCTATATGAACACTCAAAGTCACTGGCTATATTTCTTTTATCTGTATAAGAAACATAAACAAGATCGACATTTTTTTATGTGTGATATGATTTTCTTAATGTTTAAAAATTAATAAATGCAAGTGCAACATTCGTAATTATTATTATCTCATCATTAACTTATATAATATTATTGAATGTGTTCACATGGTCGCAGTGTAACACAAAAGTTATCCACAAAAGAATTACCTACTTCTTGTCTGTACATTATTAAAATATCTAGTAGCTATAACAACCACCATTATATAGTTCAGGTACAGTTGTAAACAAAGCACTAAATTATAATCCTTCCATTTTAATAATAAACAGGATAGTAGTCCTACCCCCCTACACTTTCACCACCCGATAGAATACTATTATATGTACACAGAAGTAAAATACAGAAAATATGCGCCCCTGAGCCCTTGTTGAAATGATGTGTTTTCCCTATTAGTCAGTCAGCCAGTCAAACGAAAAGGGCTTAGTTTTTGATGAGGTATACACTGAAAGCTAGATAATTTTTGATGATACCTGGTGTTAGGGACATCCCTGGGGGTCACCACCAGGGGGGATGTAGAGTTTGAAAGTGATGCAATTTTTTGTAATTCAAGATGGCGTCCAAGATGGCCGCCAACATATAGTCATATTTAAGAAATAGTGTAAAGTGGTCAAATTTAGCTCAATTATCTGTTGTAATACACCATTTCAACTAGTTTAGAGTTACTGAATGCAGCTAGGCCACTCTCAGACAATTCTGATCATTATTTTTAACCCTTTCAGTCCCAAAGGTTTTTTATCAAACACCTTGGTGATGTCAATTAGGAGGACAAAAATGTTATCCATAATAATTATATCATTATTAATGGTGAAGGATTGGTATCAATATAGTGACTATGGTAATAACAATTGGTTAATCTACTTAATTTTAATTTATAATAATTAATTCATTATTCGTGGTGAGGGATTGGTATTAATAGTGTAGCTACAAATACGGCAATGTCAATTGTACAAGCTTCTCAATGTCTGCTAATTTTTCTTTTGCAATTCTCCATTTCTACTAATTTGGTATCCACTGAATCTATCTAGACCACTCCCAAATAATTAAACAAAATATTTAACCCTTTTAACACAAATATCATTTTAGCAAGCACAAAGGCCACAATATCCTCTGTAATGTCAATATACCATACTGCAATGAGCCCAATTATGTTATGACCAGAGATTGAAGTGGGGTGACCATGGAAATCATAACACTTTTCTTTGCCAATAACCATTACAATAATAGCTTCTGTTCATTCGCGATAGGATGTGCTGACTTGAGTAAAACGCAAAATAGCCACCACTGACCAACTTTAAAACAAATTTGTTGGACCTTTTACCACATTCACAATCGTTTTTGTTAAATGCAATAATTATTTCAAGCTCGTTTATACCGTTCTTTGACTCTCAAGCAAAATAATTTTACATAGATATATATATCATTAAAATGTAATTACTGACATTTTTTTGTGAATATGACTGAACGTATTTCTTTATGACAGCAGATAGGATATTTGCACAAGCATATACTGTATATCTCTCTAAAGCGAAAATTCAGGCAGAAAATATGACTATCAGTTGCCAATAAAAATGTGCCTGGTTAGCCTGGTTTTCATTCAGTATCTCATCAGCTTTATGCTACGTAGTCAGGTCTAACAAACAAGAGCATAGCCTACAGATGTGATGTTCATTAATGTGGATCAGGTCACTAGTGAGAAGGATGTATCGTTTGCAGTACGAGCTGCTAATATACCTATTTACATTTGATATTGTACTCCTCACACCTTCCAAAGTATTACATTTCTAAAACCATCTATGCAATCTATAACTGGTCAAGTAGGTCAGGTTAGAAAACCTGGCAGATATAATTGCAAGTAATTCCTCCTAGCCGACCCTGGAAAGCAAACACCATAACATAATGCAGATGTTATTTGCTTTTTATATCTTCAACATAAGGCCCTGATATAAAAATATCTTCAGACACAACTTTTCATAACTTAAATCAAATATAGTATTGAAATCATTAGAATTGATATATTATAATACCCAAGGACACAAAAAACACAAATCTGAAAAAGGACAACGATAGCAAAATTGATAGGTTACCATTACTGGATTGACCTTTGAACAAAATTAAATAAATATTTATTGATGATATTCTCAATTTGGTTGTGCGTTCTGTGATGATGTCTAATCAGATTCTTCCATGGCTCAGCGTCCCCTATTTTTTTCGTTTTTATCAGGCCTTCCCAATGGCCAAACCAAGTGTAATATATATGAAACAACCTCCCTTTAGATGACGGGTAAATCCTCTTTCTTATCATCAACGCTGTTTTTATAGATTCAGTGCATCATGAACAAAGAATTAAAGCCTGGTATTATTAATAGAAATAATTTATTTTGCTTGCAATCAAACTGTTCTTCAGTATCATGTTCAAGCAAAACGAGATATGGATGATGAAATATGTTGAATGTAATGCTTGAAATAAGACCCACCTCCTGGAACTTCCTGCAGAGCCCTGTAGAACTGTACAGGCAATGTTGAATAGATATCTTGAAAACTGGTTGTGGCATTGCAGAATACCTTTTCTTTCACGCTGAGACAGGTATTATATCAACACCTTTTGAGCAATTTGTTGATATACTCATTCAAGCTAGATGTGTCTTTTAATGAAGTTTGTCATCCAGTATGACTGATGTGGCCTATCTGCACGTGATCAGTCGCACAGCTTATTTCTTTTACAAATTGCAGACATGTCAAAAACTATACATACATGATAACACTAAAGAAGTTTCAATAAATAAATGCATTAATAATTAAACTATCTATATATAGCAGATACATAATTTATTTTAAAAATCAACCCTTTGAGAACAAATAACGCGCGATGCGGCTGTTCAGATGGGTCACATAATTATGGTGTCAGATATCATCACTAGATGTGACACAGTAAATAAATGGCTCAGTAACAAATCCGCACCTCCTCGACTATGGGTTAGCAATGTCGTTTTACATACAATGTCTTCAAAATGTTTATTTCCCTAGCCTTTCCTAAGCCAACGCTCAGGTCTGCAGTCCACCAATATGATAGAACTTTTTAGAAAGTTTGGCTAGTCCGGTATACGTACACTCCACCAGTAGTTCTCAGAAAAAAATATCATCAATATTAAAATGCTATTTTAATATTAATTATTCATTAGAAGGATACTAGGGTATGCAAAAATAACACTTAAATGATTCAACAAGTACATTTAGGTGGGGGATTTTGAATAAAGTATTTTGTTGGAGAGGGCTCTTGTTTTGACGAGGGACATAAAAACTCATACTTTTCCTTACAACTTCGCGTTAAAAGGGTTAAATATTGTTCAAATTGTCTTCGAGTGATCTAGATTGACTCACGTCCACCTAAGTAGTTAACATGGATTATTACAGAATAAAACTAGACTAAACATATGTCAATTTACACACATTTTCCTAAATTTACCAAGCGCTGATGGCCGCCATCTTGGACGCCATTTTAAATAACTGAAACCAATAAGTGTGATATTGCCTTAGTTTTTGTACTGATGCAAATCCGTTACCGTTAATAATGAATAATTTGTTATAAATAAGCTGAAAGGGTTAAATATATATAACGATAAATTCGATTGTTTAAAATAACATTTTATGGGGTGATCTAGAACAATTTATTGACTACGAAACTATTTAAAATGGTGTATTACAAAAGAAAATTCATTTAGAATTGCACTGTTTACGCAAATTCCTAGGTCTGACTATACGTCGGCGGCCATCTTGGACGCCATCTTATTTTATAATTAATTAGATTAACTAATTTTCATTACCAGAGTCACTGTATTAATACCAATCCTTCGCCATTAATATGGAATAATTGTTATAGATAACAATTGTGTCCTAATTGACATCACTAAGGTGTATGATAAAGAAAATTTGGGGCTGAAAGGGTTGAAAAGAATGATCAGAATTGTCTGAGGGTGGCCTAGCTGCATTCAGTAACTCTAAACTAGTTGAAATGGTGTATTGCGAGAGCGAATTGAGCTAAATTTGCCCAATTTATACTATTTCTTAAGTATGACTATTTGCTGGCGGCCATCTTGGTCGCCATCTTAAATTACAAAAAATGCACAACTTCAAAACTCTACATCCCCCCTGGTGATGACCCCCAGGTATGTCCCTAACACCTGGTATCATCAGAAATTATCTAGCTTTCAGTGTATACCTGAGTGTTATTTCGGGCACTGGCTGACTGACTATATCAGGCGAAAACGAATGCATCTCTGCCAAGCATTTTAATTGACAATCACTAAGAATCATTGCGCTATGACCAAAACCTTTTCATTGCGTACTCAGGCAGGTAAGTGCCTACATACTAAAGTAAGAGTAATACGGACTAGTGGTACTTGGGATTACGCGTTCACAATGTATCTTTGACTTTTTTGAAAAAAACAATTTCACCATACATTCTATAGTTCCTCAAATATTATTATAAACACAATGATATTTCAAAACTTTTTGGTAAACCATAATTGGTACCTTGAATAAAGGCGATAATAACTTAATCTAAACAACCGATGATAATAGTGTTCACTTTGCCTTAATCAGTCTTAATACAAGGACAAATTTAACAGATTGTTACTACCCTCAGAAACGCATAGTCGTCACAGACTGGAAGAGGATAAACCATGGGCCTACTCACAAAACAGAAAGCGAATAGTATAAATTAATTCACAAATATGTATTTTTTTTGTTTATAGCTAAATGTAATAATGATAACAGTAATTTGAGACATGTATTGCAGTAATATCGTGCGCTCACTATGTGACCTCAGGAATAAGTCTCCGTCATGGAGTGGTATAAAAATATACTTTAGAACTCAAATCTGATTCAACTTTGGGCCAATTTCTCGTTGGAGTAGTATCTTGTAATTAGTTCAGCTGCTGATAATAATATAGTCAAAGTGTACTCTATAGGCTAATGTAGGCCTTCACCTGACCGTCCCACGCATGCCCATTTCGCAGTTGTATGTTTAGTTACACTCGTGTTAAGGCTAAGCTCGGGTTTGGTAAAACCTCTTTTATGAATACGCCCGATAGTGTACAATATTACAGTGGACTCAAAACGTGACATCACTCAACTAATGCTTTGCTATGATTTTACCAGATTGATATTGTTTAGTTATTATTATTTCTTAATCGTCATCTTACGCCGTACAACTGACTGACATCAGGTCACATCCAGATAACGCGAGACGTTGACTTAATGCTGGGGTATTACTGGTCCTCTGTCTGCGACGCTGGCACAGCATTACACAAACATTGGTTCCCGAAATTCCATATAAAGACGCTGCTCCAACATGAAGCTAACATTGGCTCAACGTCTCGGCCGGGTGTGCTGGGTATCCGTCCCGCTCTGTGCCCAGAAATCTGTGTACGTTGTAGGCATTGCTCTTTTGTCAACCTAATAACCTAGTAAATATTATTGTAAAGTATACATCAAAAAATCGGTGATTTTATTTTAGCTTATTAATATGACCACTTAACAGTTAGGCTACATATAGAGACGAAATTCCCGTAATTCTTATTTTTGACATGGTTGTCAATAATTAGAAATCAGGAATTCGTCTCTATATCTAGCCTAACTGGTGAATGCACAGCACAAAAATTAAAAAACTTTTGCAGTTCTAGTCTATGGACATGTTTACATCATATGGTCATATTAATAAGCTAAAATAAAAACACCAATTATTTTATGATTTTAGCCTGGGCATGTCCCTTCAAAGGGCATTTGCATGGTGAACTTCTGTCAAACACAATAGCTTTGTCCTGCATAAATACTAAATAAAGTATGGGGGAGGGGGTATTATAGGACATTGTTTTCACCGAGTATCCGTTCAAAAGGGTTTCCGATGACGTCACTGCGTTTCACAGAATTCTGTGAAACGCAGTGACGTCACTCGGTGAAAACAAGGTTATATAATACCCCCTCCCTCATACTTCATTCTGTGAAACGCAGTGAAGTCACTCGGTGAAAACAAGGTTATATAAGAACCCTCCCCTATACTTCATTGTATTAGCAAGCTCGGTGAAAACAAAGGAGGTCGAGGTCATTGAATTTCACAGAATTCACAAGTCGACCATTTTATTCTATACACTCTGCAGGAAAAGAGACGAATTGCGGACAAACCATGGGGAATCAAGATAAATAAAAAAGGCATTTTTGCAGAGTTTGCTGAGGCGAAGAACATAAAATAAACCGATTGAAAAATACTAAACACTCTTTTTATGGGAGCGATGGAATTTTTTTTTACTAATGCTGCTCTCACACATAGGCGAATATGCTTGCGAATGTGCTTACGAATGAAAAGATTTGACATCCCCCCAAAATTCACAACACTCGCCGAGTATTTGTAAGCGTTTGTAACAAATTCGGAACGTTTCCATGTCATTCTCCACCTGCTTAGGAATATCGGCCAGTTTAGGAAGCGTCTCCTAAATTTCAGCGAATGTTGCGAATACTGTCATTCGCCGTCAATATTCGTAAGCATTCGTAAGCCATTGGTAACGTTGGTATGGCATTCGGAAGCACTTGCAACGTTCGTAAGGCATTTGCAAGGCGTTTGTAACGTTCGCCGTTTCCCATTCCTTGCGAATGTCTCACCACTGTTAAGTTCAGCGTCATATTCACTCCGTATTTATACCAATCACAGCCTCATCATCAAATATTCGCATTATACGTAAGAAAATGGCAAGACAATGGCAACGTTGGTAAGACATTCGTATCATTCATAAGTACGTTTGTAACGTTTTCAAGCCTATTTGTAAGCACTCGCAAGCATTCATAACATTCGCAAGGCAGTCGCAGCATTTATTCTTAAGACCATTTGCACCATTCGCAACGATTGTTAGCAATTCGTAAGGCATTGACAAGCATTCGCAGTGCATTTACAACATATTCGTAAGGAGAGGTCGAGAGATGACTGAGGTGAAAATATTCGCTTTCTGTTCACAATTTTTTGGGCGAATTCACTGCGAGTTTCAAAGATACATATTCGCTATATTCGCCAGCATATTCGCTTATGTGTGAGAGCAGCATTATGCAAATTAATTATAAATTATTGGCCTCATGTTAACCCTTGTTCTGCTGGGATCTCGTGTTAACCCTTGTGATGCTGGGACCTCGTGTTAACCATTGTGCTGCTAGGGCCTCGTCTTAACCCTTGTTCTGCTAGGACCTCGTGTTAACCCTTGTGATGCTGGGACCGGATACATACGCTTTCAAGCATGTGCCAAACATTGAAATTGATAAAATATTATTTAGTAGATCTTTATGCTAAATTATTCAGATAATTCACTTTGGGAAATGTCTATTTCTCATAAATAAATATATTTTTCCTGACTTGGAGCTGGAATTTGCGTTGGCAGAAATAATCGCTTGAACAATAGATCATAGTCGTCGATGATTGGTATACAGTAACCTATTGTTCTGAACTTGTATGTTCCATCGGTTTCATCCATCCATTTACAAAATTCTATTCAACTACAAAAATCATTCCATTTGTTAATGCTGTTTATTGTTGGTAGAAACAGTCTAGCATTAGGCTGTCATTGCACAATTAATTAATGTGCAGTGCTGTCATAATGTTGACCTCGCGTACATAGGCCTACAGCACGGTAGAAGACTGTGGTGTGGTTTACATGTTTTGCCACACACTCCACTGCTTCTGAAACAGATTCTGAAGACTGCAAACTATATTGAATATCAGTGTTCCGTACATTATAATTACCTGACACGTCATCTTATTTAACCCATTAAGTGATTTAATTGAGAAAGTTTCTCTCACTTGGAGCTGTGTCTTCCTGATGCGATACACAGCTTCAGATGAGAGAACATTTGTATTTCTGTTTTTTTACAGATTTGTCAGACAGTCATGTTTAAATCTTTCTGTGGATTGAAGACAAAATTCACCTTCAAAAAACGTATGCCCACTATTGAAATATTAATACACTGTTAAAAATAATATAGTTGTCATCGACACATAGAGGGTTCAATCGTCGAAGACGCAGCCTGACCTTTCCTACAGGCAAGTCGTGGCACAAACATGGAGCGCTGATCCCATGTTGGTTTGATGCTGGGCCAGCGTCGCAGATCGTAAGCCAACATTAAAAAACATGAGCCGAACCTATTCTGTTTGTTGGGACTACAACCTTAATATCACTTGCCACAAATATAATCTAATTATAACCGTAATCTAAAAACAATTCATGGTCATGGTTAGCGCTTAAAAGGTGAATGAATAACAGTAAATTAATAATTGCTAAATGCCCTTAGTACGATAACTGTGAGGTAATTCCAATTATAATATAGCGTTTGATATTGTATTGGCACTTGGCAAACGTAGGTAGCCCATCATTTACAAAACTGCACACAACATATAAACTAGATGAGAACTGCGGACCGCTTTTCTGTTCCTAGAGGTGCTGTGCGGTATTGGGTGGCGGAGGGGGGGGGGGGGGGGGCGTTCCGGTTGGTGGTGACTGTTTCAATGATGACTACATACGAGACACTATGTGGCAAATGTCATTGACACATAACGATGGTGAAATTATCAATGTTTGTATTCTAAAATGATGATAAGTAATAACGTATATGACTAGGCCTGGGTTAATTGACACTCAAACAATTAACTTAAATTTATGTCTTATAACCTACAATCCCCATTGGGCTCGGACATAGACCCTTAACCAGTGTTGACGCACCCTTAAAAATATTTGAAAAGTAGTAAATTATACTAGATTGGAATTGTGACTTTTCAAGTAACAATAATATTTCGGCTAGGTTTTATGAGTTTTTGTGGCGGCCATTTTAAATTTTGTTATTTTTACTATGACAGATTGATTGGAATTTTGCGTATGAGTTTTTTGGCAGCCATTCTGAACTAGAATTTTAGACTTCAGACTTCGGACTTTAGACTTCAAATTTTAGAAGTCCCCACTGAGCTTTTGCACTTGTAAATAGATATATATTTGTTTGTAAAATGGAATCGCATTCAGAGTGCCCAGTACACACATTGATTTGTCTCTTTGTTGACTTGATGTTGTATCACTATCCCAGACGCTAGCCCAAAATTAAAACAACATTGTTTCAACTTTTTGTGTTTGAATCGAATTGCGACCGTTATTTTAAGGTCCATACCTAATACACAATATTGGTTTAATACTGGGCCACTGTCTGCGACGCTGGCCCGGAATTAAAACATTGGATAAATGTATTTTTATTATCAAATCTAGAGACTAAAGGGTGGAGTCAGTCTGGACATAGGGGCACCCGGTTAATCCCTCCTGGCAATGAATGGAGAATCACCCGACGTGTACACTATTGAACCAACATTGGACCCTATCAAAGGCCTACTGCCGCCGTGCAATCCAAAAGGCAGTATCTGCTCACTTTACAAGTAAGCAGATACTGTCTTTTGAATTTGAAGAGCAGCATAGTACAGTATCTGCTCACTTTACAAGTAAGCAGAAACTGCTTTTTGCCATTCAAGAGTATTATGATCCATGCAATCATGGATAAATCCAGAAGAATATGTTGGATGACTTAGAAAAGTCATTGCACCCCTGACTACTCTGGGAATGTTGTGTCAAAATTTCAAGTTGATTAGATTAAAACTCAGGGAGAAATAACGTCTTACAAAAACGTGCCAAGAATAATAAGTTTAAAGTTCCGTTGAAAACTCAATATATTTGGGCATAGCCAAATATAAATATTATGCTCTCCGTATGCCCGAAGCTAAGTTAGTGTGAGTTTAGGTATAACAGTGTTGTAACCTGCAGTTTAACGCTAACCGGTATGCCAGAAGCTGGTTTTGGCTTAAAGGGACCCCTTGGGATGAGACATTTTCAATGTTGTCAATTTTGAAAATTGTATTTATTTGAAGCTATATAGCCTACTGATCTTAACTAAAAATACAAAAAAGTTATAAAACAATTTTAAAGCACCGAAAAAGAGTGAAATACAGTGTAGTTATTTTTCCAGGTCGTCTATTGCCATGTAAACAAACAAAGTCAGCAATATACCGCACTTTACAACACATATTCCCACGTCTTGGACGGTAAGATCAGAGCAATCGCCGCTAATTGGTGTCTTATAGTCAGGACATAGGGGGATACACCTGCAGCACTGATTGTCTGCCCAACGCTGGGCCGACAGCATCACCATGTGGTCCTATGCTGTAGGAACATTTAACCGTCCTTTAGCAAGCGTTTAGGTATACAAAACGTTTGTTTGGGTTTTAAGCGGATTCATAGAAATGTTGATAATTTTTTTTTAAATCTAAAAATAAATTCATGATCTGGGGTATACACTACTTCATTACAAAACTAATAACGAAAATTGATGTCATCCCAAGGAGCTGCTTTAACACGATGATAAACCGGTGGTTATGTTGCCAGAAGTTAACCATTTAGCATTAGGTTAAGGAAGTTGATGGCAATAGCAACTTGAAATCTAATCCTGAAAATAGCTAAATTATCATAATTATCCATTGAATACTAATAGACGACACCCATAATTGTGTGGAGTCATTAGAAAAAAATAAACAATACGACATATTTTTGTTATATTTGATGGAAATGCAAATCAAAATACTTTTTATGACATTGCAGATATCAACTTCTTTATTTTCAAATCAGTGATGTACCAAACAAAATTATACACACATTTATGCATGCCTATCGCAATTAAATACTAATATACCAATCGAATTAATGAAATATGTTCTTATCTCAGATTTTATTGTACATACATATGACAATGAAATAATAGCCTTTACAACGCTAAAATAAATTTCGTATAAAAAATGAGATAATAAATGATGACTTAATATATACTTTTTATGACGTACAATAACATCTGAGATAATACAAAATGTAGTAACCCTTTCAGCACGGGGACCGTCTGTTGACGTTAAGACGCCTGATTCTAACGTCTGTAGAGGTCAAATTCAGACGTCTATAGACGGTTCACGTGCTGAAAGAACCTAAACAAATTATAATTGCCCTACATCCATAACATAGGTAGCCCACCCAAATGAAGCAGAACGATGTAACCAAGACATTAATCATTTTTTCAATTTGAAATAATCATAAATATTTTCATTAGCTTTTTCTGCTTTACTTGCCTTATTTTTAATTCTTTCCTCGCAGGGACCGCCTCAGTGGCGGATCCAGAATGTGCAAGAGGAGGGGGCGTAAGCCACATTTTGGCTGAAAAAAGGATGTTAGCTTCACTTTATTTCAAAAAAATGCATGAAAATGCAATATTTTTACCAATAAGGGGGGGGGCGTACGCCGGCTACGCCCTATGCTGGATCCGCCACTGCGCCTTTAGACGTCTGACATTTAGGCCTATATACGTTAGATCAGAAATGCATTATGAATTTATCAGAAATGCATTATGCATTTCTGGTTAGATTCAGACGTCTACAGACGGTGCCCGTGTAGAAGTATTTAATTCGAAATAAACATATTCAGTGTGTAACAAGCCCCGTCTTTTCATCCCTGAGAGATGAGGTTTACCCAGTGTGCAGTGGGCCAATCGTCCTAAACTAAGCCTATATGAGGTTTACCCAGTGTGCAACCAGCTCCTCATCCATCCTAATTACGATGGATAATGATGAGGTTTAGCCAGTGAGAAATGGGCCCCTCACCCCTCCTAGTATATGAGGTTTACATAGTGTGAAGTCGGCCCCTCATCCCTGACACTGCCTCAGAGATGATGTTTACAAAGTGTGCAGTGGGCCCCTCATCCCTGAGAGATGAAGTTTACCAGTGTGCAACCAGCCCCTTTTAAGGATTAGGTTTAGCCAGTGTACAATGAGTCCCTCCCCCCCCCCCCGCCCTGGGAGATGAGATTTACCTTCTGTGCAGTGGGCCCCTTATCCCTTCCGAGATATAAGGCTTACTATTCCTAGCGTGTTGAGGTTTACCTAGTGTACAGTGGGCCCCTCATCCCGGACTCTACCTGAGAGATGAAGTTCACCCAATCTGCAACCAGCCCCACCTAAAGCTCCTACTTCTCCCTGAGATGAAGCTTACCAGTGTGCAACCAGTCTCTCATCCCTCCTGAGAGATAAGGTTTTTTCATTGTGCAATATTAACACCGTAATAAAACAATGATCTTTAAAACTTAGATTACTATCAAGGTATTTTGCTAATTTTCTCTCTAACTCCCATTTATTCACCTAGCTTTTCTAGCCTAGATAACGTTAGGCCTAAGTTTCATAAATATCAGCTTTGAAAATTCATCTGTCTAAAATATATTTCAATTTGTAGCATTTGCTGGGTCTAGCTACAGAAGAAACTATATCATACACATGTGTGGCACCAGATGGTTAACATGGTTAATATGGGAGCAGTTTCATACTCTAGCCACCAGAAGATTATTATATGAGACATATGATTCTAGGCATCAGAAGGTTAATATAGGAGAAATATGATACGCTAGTTCACAGAGGTTTGAGACACGTGATACTATAGACACCAGATGGTTAAAACACTTGATACTCCAGCCTCCAGACAGTTAAAGCGACACAATCAGGCTAAAATCATAAAAAATCGCTAATTTTATTTTGGCTTCTTAATATGGCCATAATATGTAAACATGTCCATAGACTAGTATTGCGTATGTTTTTTAAATTTTGTGTTGCGCATTTATCAGTTAAGCGAGAAATAAATACGCAATTTAATTTTAGACATGCATGTCTAAATTAAGAAATACAAGAATAACTAATAAATGGGGCTTTCCGCACCCTTGCTATGTTGCCACAGCAACCCAAATTTAAAAGACTTCCGCAATTCTAGTCATGGACATGTTCGCATATTAAGGAAGTAGGCATATATAAAGAAGCCAAAATAAATTTATTGATTTTTTGATGATTTTAGCCTGATTGTGTCGGCTTTAATAATACAGAAGACATGTAATACTCTAGGCAACAGAAGGTTAACATTAGATTAATATAATAGTCTAGTCGCAGAAGATTAATATTTGAGACACGTGATATCAGAGACCCCACAGGATTAATACATGTGTTACTCAAGTCCGGAAAGGATTAATAAATAAAACATATGAAACTCTAGGTATGAGAAGGTTAAAATAGAAGAAATATGGTAATCTAGTCCACAGATCGGTAATACACGAGACACACGTGATGATATCGACCCTCTGGACCGCAGGGGGTTAATACAGATCAAACTGTAGCCTATAGAGGGTTGATAAATAACATCTATGAAGCTCTAGGCATGAATAGGTTAAAATAAGATAAACATGATAGTGTAGTCTACAGAGGGTTAAGACATAAGAAACGCGATACTCTAGACCACAGAGGGTTAATACTTGCGATAGTCTAGTCAACAGAGGGTTAATAAATAAGACACGTGATATCAGAGACCCCACAGGATTAATACATGTGTTACTCAAGTCCGGAAAGGATTAATAAATAAAACATATGAAACTCTAGGTATGAGAAGGTTAATATAGAAGAAATATGGTTATCTAGTCCACAGATCGGTAATACACGACACACACGTGATGATATTGACCCTCTGGACCTCAGAGGGTTGATACACATCAAGCTGTAGCCTATAGAGGGTTGATAAATAACATCTATGAAGCTCTAGGCATGAATAGGTTAAAATAAGATAAACATGATAGTGTAGTCCACAGAGGGTTAAGACATAAAAAACGTGATACTCTAGACCACAGAGGGTTAATACTTGCGATAGTCTAGTCAACAGAGGGTTAATAAATAAGATATGTGATACTCCAGACATCAAAAGGTGAATATAGAAGAAATATGATAGTATAGTCTACAGAGGGTTAATATTTGAGACACGGGATACTATCGACTCTCCAGACCTCAGAAGGTTAATACACGTAATACTCCAGCCTATAGAGGGTTAATAAATAACATATGTGATGATTTACGCATCAGTAGGTTAAAATAAGATAAACATGATAGTGTAGTCCACAAAGGGTGAATATATTAGAAACGTTGTACTCTAGACCACAGAGGGTTAATACTTGCGATAGTCTAGTCAACAGAGGATTGATAAATAAGAAATATGATACTAGAGTAATATTAGAGAGACGTGATACTATCTACTCTCTGGACCTCAGAGGGGTAATACATGTCAAACTCTAGCCTATAGAAGGTTAATAACTAACGTTTATGATGCTTTAGGCATCAGTAGGGTAAAATAAGATAAATACGATAGTGTAGTCCACACATTAGAAACGTGATACTCTAGACCACATAGGGTTAATACGTGTGATACTTTAGTCCACAGAGGCTTAATAAATAAGACATGTGATACTCTAGGCATCAGAAGGTTAACATTGAGAAAATATGGTAGTCTAGTCCACAGAGGGTTGATACATGAGACATGTCATGCTCTAGACCCCAAAGAGTTAATACATGTGATACTCTAGAATGGAGAGTGCTAATACATAAGATATGTGATATTATAGGCATCAGCATGTTAAAGGGACTGGCCCAGGCTAAAATCATCAAAAAATCGGTGATTTTATTTCGGGTTCTTAATATGACCATATGATGTAAACATGTACATAGACTAGAACTGCAAATTTTGATAATTTTTGTGCTGCGCATTCACCAGTAAGGCTAGATGTAGAGACGAAATTCCCGCATTTCCTATTTTTGACATGGTTGTCAATAATTAGAAATCGGGAATTTCGTCTCTATATCTAGCCTAACTGGTGAACGGCGCAGCACAAAAATTATAAAAATTTGCAGTTCTAGTCTATGTACATGTTTACATCATATGGTCATATTAAGAACCCGAAATAAAATCACCGATTTTTTGATGATTTTAGCCTGGGCCAGTCCCTTTAATATAGGGAAAATCTGATAATCTCATCTCTTGGGGATGAGGGGCTCAGCTGTACATTGTGTAAACTTCACCCTGGGAGAGTGAAGGGCTCGCCACACACTGGGTGAACTAACATCTTTCAGCCTAGTTATGGATGAGGGGCCCACTGCACATTAACCAAACCTCATCCCTAGGATGGATGAGGGGCTCGCTGCACACTGGGTATACCTCATCTCTCAAGAGGGATGAAGGGCCCACTGCACACTGGGTATACCTCATCTCTCAAGAGGGATGAAGGGCCCACTGCACACCGGGTAATCCTCCTCTCTCAAGAGGGATGAAGGGCCCACTGCACACTGGGTAATCCTCCTCTCTCAAGAGGGATGAAGGGTCCACTGCACATTGGTAAACCAACTCTCTCTGTGTAAACTCCACCCTGAAAGAGTGAAAGGCTGGCTACACACTGGGTGAACCTTATTTTTCAGGCCCAGTTATGGATGAGGGGCACACTGCACACTTCCGGCTAAGCTTCATCTTCAGGAGGGATGAGGGCTCGCTGCATACTGACTAAACCCTTATCTATCAGAAGGGATGAGGGGCCCACTGCACACTAGGTACACCTCATCTGTTAGGAGGGATGAGGGGCCCACTGCAGACTGGCTAAACCTCATTCTTAAGATGGATGAGGGGCTGGTTGCACACTGGGTAAGCCTCATCTTTCAGGGCAAGTTAGGGATGAGGGGCCCACTGCACACTGGGTAAACCTCATCTCTCAGACAATGTTAGGGATGAGGGGCTCACTGCACACTGGGTAAACCTCATTTCTCAGAAGGGATGAGGGGCCTACTGGACACTAGGTAAACCTCATCTTTCAGGCAGAGTCAGGAATGAGGGGCTCATTGCACGATCGATAAAACTCATCTCTCAGGAGGGATGAGGGGCCCACTGCACACTAGATAAATCTCATCTCTCAGGATAGATGAAGGGCTGGTTGCACACTGGGTAAACCTCATCTCTCAGGCAAAGTTAGGGATGAGGGGCCCACTGCACACTGGGTTATTGGTTCACCTCATCTCTGAGGCAGAGTCAGGGATGAGGGGCCCACTGCACACTGGGTAAACCTCATCTATCAGGCAGAGTCAGGGATGAGGGGCTCACTGCACAATCGATAAACCTCATCTTTCAGGAGGGATGAAGGGCCCACTGCACACTTGGTAAACCCCATCTCGAGGAGGGATATGGGGCCCACTGCACACTAGGTAAACCCCATTTCTCAGAAGGGATGAGGGGCCCACTGCACACTGGCCAAACCTAATCCTTAGGAGGGATGAGGGGCTCGCTGTGCACTGGCTAAACCCTTATCTCTCAGAAGGGATGAGGGGCCCACTGCACAGTAGGTAAACCTCATCCTTAGGAGGGATGAGGGGCTGGTTGCACACTTGTAAACTTCATCTCACGGGGATGAGGGGCTGGTTGCACACTGGGTAAACTTCTTCTCTCAGGAGGGATGAGGGGTGGTTGCACACTGGATAAACCTCATCTCTCAGGAGGGATGAGGGGCTGGTTGCACACTGGTAAACTTCATCTCTCAGGGATGAGGGGCTGGTTGCACACAAGGTAAACTTCATCTCTCAGGATCAGTCAGGGATGAGGGGCTACTGCACATTATAGGTACACGTCATCTCTTAGGAGGGATGAGGGGCCCACTGAACACTGCCTAAAACTCATCCTTATGATGGATGAGGGGCTGGTTGCACACTGGGTAGGGGCCTAAACCTCATCTCTCAGGAGGGATGAGAGGCCCACTGCACAATCGCTAAACCTCATCCTTGGAAGGGATGAAGGGCTCGCTGCACACTGGGCAAACTTCATCTGTCATGGATTAGGTGATACTGGTACAATGAATGCTCCCAACGTCACCTGGCCCCGGAGTGCCAGATGGAACATACTCCACTCATCGATGTAGTTGTTTTTGAAAATTAGAAATGCGAACATATTTATTGTGCTAGTCGAATGGACCTAGTGGAATGCTTCTTTTGACAACCAATAAGAAACCTAGTTACATCATTCACGGGGTGCCGAAGGACACTTTAATTATCTTGCATACACCACAGCGGGCTGTATAACTCTAATTTTCCTTTATTTCGTCCGCCACGGTGTATCGAAGGCACAAAATTAGCGGTTCCACGCCCCGTCACGGGACATGGAAGAGGATTTAATTGTTATTTGCCCCGTCACGGGTAATCCAACGCACTTTTCTTGCCTTGTGTGCCCCGTGACGGGGCAAATAGACCCGGCCATTATTATTAGTAGCTACCACTGACATCACTGACCACTTTGTACTTTATAATAATAAAGTTGTAGGTCTATGTGTAGTATTGTGTACTATGTGACGCTGTGTTTATTATGTTATATGTTCGTCATTTAAGCAAATTAATTATCCTACATAACACTTCTGCCCTTGTCTCATTAATAAATAAATTGCGGGATCCACCTATACACGCATGACCGGGCTAAAGCCATGTGATGTGCTAACGATGAATTCTGGGCCAATGCGCCCTAAATTTACCCAGCGTCAAAGTACCGTTGGATCAGAGCTACCTGTTCACCGAGTAGCAGTTGTGGTTACGAGGCTGATCCCAGCAAACATCAAACCAATGTTGGTCTAATGTCGGTCCAGCGTCTGTGACGCTGACCCGACATTCAACCAATATTGGTTCGATATCTTGAGCTAGTCGGAGAGTAACTACTGTATTTAAACAGATCGGCCATCAGGATCAGGAAGAATGACTGCTGCTCTCATCTCATCTCCTGGCCAGTGAGGGACAACACTCGAGTCCTGCCGCTGATCCGGCTGCACGATCCTGGCCTGCCTGCCGTGTCCCGCACACTCCAGTGTCACCGCTATTTGTTTGGTGATGTTTGTCGGATGCGGCAGTGCGACATATTGTCGTTGTTCAGCAGCGAGCTAAAGTAATTGGAACCGCGGAAAAAAATATTGCGATAAATTCGCGGCTCTCAGTGATAGTGCCAGGATCTAAGCACCAAAGTTTTAACAGGGCGAAAGAAAATGGGATGTGAAAACAAAACCAGTGAAGATAATGATGCGGTGAGTGAGCAGGGTATAGTAATATGTTAGAACGAGACGACTAAAAACTGGGACATTTTCAATTTTTTGAGCTATAACGGTGAGGACATTTCTCTGACTGACTTTCTTGATAAAAGTTTGCATTATTTGAAGATTGCTATCAATTAATAAGGTATAGACATTTGTAGATTTTTCTTGTCGTTAAAACATGAAGAAGACGACGTTTTGAAATCAACAATATACACATGCCTTGTTCAATGCTTATTTCATGCAAAGTAGTCTGTCTTTACCGGGTTAATTTTTTTATATTTACCATTATAACGATGACAAAGATAAATACTATTTTTTAAAAAATAGTGTTTATTTGTCACTTTGGTCATTCTGCGAATGATAGTCCCTCCATACAAAAGCTTAAAACATCTAGTTATTTAACAGCATTATTTCTTTACTGTTAGAAAAACTTCTTTACCGTCACAAAAACTTCTTTAACGTTACCATTATTTCTCTACCACTACAAAATTGTATATAATATCAGCCATACCGATGGCGACAAAAATAATTTATATTATGATCTTTAAACTTGAGAATAAATACCATACTGCTCAGCTATTGCACACCCAAGCTTGTAATAATATACTATAAAGGCATACATGACATTTGACATTCGCAGAGTAGGAAAAACGATGTCTTTATCGTTATTGCTAAAACGTGCCCCATGCCCCATCTATCATTTAATCTCGTGGGATTATATGTCAGTTAAAAGACAAGACGCAGTCAAAGTTACGTGTTACTTTAATGGCACGGAGACTTTCTAATCATCTCAGATACAGGACTGACATTACATAATCGTATTGGACCAACTGTGTGTGCGCACAGTCTAACTTTATCGTGTAATAGTAAAACCATGGCATTCGGAGAGTGTATGGATGCATTTCACACCCGCATTTCATTCAAAACCACGTATAAAATCAACATACCACCTGGTTGTTATCAAAATATATGTTCTCCGCATGTAAATATATATAACTCACAACTTCAGGTGATCCATAAAAAGCTTATCTTAAAAAACACGACCCCATCTCAGGGACAAGCAGAACAACAATATTCTGATTTGTCACAACAATTGGGCGAAAATTATTATCCACATTGGTTGATAGTCCATTTTGCTCAAGATATGGACGAATCAGGACCTTCAACAAGTGGGTGTAGGTTTATGATTTAATACACATTTCTCATGCTGCCTCGTATGCATTCCCTTGTAGTCCTTCAGTGAGCTTGACCCCTTTCTCGCTAAGTTAGTTTATTCAAATTTTCACCCACTTAAAGTTGTGTCTCACCCACAATTTCAAGTTGGCGGAAATTATTCATATTTGTTAAATTTGGAACCAGACATCTGAAAATCGTGATGTGTAAGCATCACGAATTGAAAAACCCTTTGGTCTCTATGGTTTATACGAAAGTATCTCAGCGCTTTAAGGTTTAAAATGGCCTTGGCATGACCTTTATGTGAGTTTGATGTGACACATATATTAAATGTAAAACGAAACCCTTTTTGATATTAACACCGATATTGAAATTTCTCTACTCAGTAGGAGACTTCACAAAAGTTGGCAAATACACCAGGGGTATGAACGCGGTGAGTTATTACATAGGGATGTGTTGTGTTTTGCACATTCTTTATATATTAAAGGGACTGGCCCAGGCTAAAATCATCAAAAAATCGGTGATTTTATTTCGGGTTCTTAATATGACCATATGATGTAAACATGTACATAGACTAGAACTGCAAATTTTGATAATTTTTGTGCTGCGCATTCACCAGTAAGGCTAGATATATAGACGAAATTCCCGCATTTCCTATTTTTGACATGGTTGTCAATAATTAGAATTCGGGAATTTCGTCTCTATATCTAGCCTAACTGGTGAACGGCGCAGCACAAAAATTATAAAAATTTGCAGTTCTAGTCTATGTACATGTTTACATCATATGGTCATATTAAGAACCCGAAATAAAATCACCGATTTTTTGATGATTTTAGCCTGGGCCAGTCCCTTTAAGTTAAAAAAAACATAACTTCGTTTCTATGCAAAAAAGTCATGTACTACGCCCGTTTTTAACTGATTTAATTGTTGTTTACTATTAAAACACTATGCATATTACCACCTTTTCATACAGGCATATTTGATTCTCGTGTGAATATTTTTGTAGATGAAGGGAGAAGAAGAGTTGCATAGACTAATTAATTCAATTAAATTTATTTGGTGACAATATATACATACATGCAATAAACAGGTTCAGGACATGAAATAACATATTTATGTAATATATTTATATAATAGAAAATGTAAGAAAGACAATGTAATAAACAAAAAATATCAAACAAATATGCATGGATCACCTGAGAGAGATGCTAAATAAGGGTTCTACAAGTAGGTCTCACCCGACAAATTATATACATGATACATCATAACTATACAATTCACCATCAGCCTCTCGCAATTTAATTTTAAACACAACAATTACTACATACACATTTCAAATACCATGAAAAACAAGCATTGCTCATGCATTGGCTATCTACCTTTTTTAAAAATGCTTTCTGTAGTTCAGATAGAAAAGTTGTATATATAGATATCCACCGGACGACAAAGTGGTGGTATAATTAAAAACCCCGAGTCATTTGAGCTGCGTGTAACACATTTGCTATCAGAGGACGACACTTCGATAAAATTATCAACATTAATATCGTACATGCCATGTAGACACTACCAAAAGAAGACAATGTCTTCATACACGCGTCGCATTGTTAAAAAGAGCATATTCGGTTGTAATAAACGGTCCTTGTAATTTGTATCAGCATAATGTAACATATATCTTGTCATTTATCTTTCAACTTTTTATATGGACTTTATATTATTACGAGAGGTACCGCTATAATAAAGCGGACCTCTTTAATAATTTCAGGTGATATGAACAAATTTAATATGTATGGCATTATATATGTAGACCTACGCAGGACTTGACACTCAATAAGTAGTTCCGATTAAAATTGAACAATGAATACTGGACATGGGTAACTTTATATTATTTTTCAACAAGCCACATGTCTTTATTGAAATTGTGTATTCATTAAGCATATTTTGAATTTATTTGTATGTAAATATTCTAATCGATTATAATCATAGAAAATACAATAAAGAAATAAAAAATTGCCCGGCCAAACAGCCTTAAATCCAAATAGGGCCCAAAGGCGAGATCTCTTCGTCAAAATATCGAACGAATAATACGGCGCACATCTCGCACAGAGTTAAAAGATTATCGTTGAACTAATGTGACATAGACCCCATTTATACAGGCATGCTGAAAACTAAATAATCAACATTTCAATGAACACTAGTACATTTTCCTCAAAAGAAACGACCTGAAAAATTATAGTCATATCATTCATTTCACCATCCCCAGGAGGTTCTCCTTGCTCGGTTTAGCCTATGTGTGCACAAATGTGGTCTAAAACCCCATTCATTTCATTTCATTTATTTACTCTACTGAACAATTACATTGGGTTCATGTTTAATTTCACACTCATTTTGAAATATACACTATAACTTTCAGAGCCCTAAAAGACAATCAACCTGAATATCTCGCTGATGAATTCAAATAAATTTCTATTTCAGGCCCATCCCGGTGAAACGCTTAGCCATGTGCTGAAATACCCAATTTCACCATTCCGGAAATTAACTAAATCTCATCTGGTATTTCCCGTCTTTGCTCCTCGCAAGTTCGGCTCCCTGTTGACGAGCCAGGGATTTGTACACCTCTAATCTTGTTCCTCGGTTGTAAAAAGCTAAAAGTAATTTTAAAAATATTTGTTCAGATCACCATGTGAATAATTATCTGGCACTGTCTGCAAGTTTGTACTTTTGCATTTCGAGTAAAAACACTTGAGATTAGCTGGTTAGGGGAACATGACTAGAAAAAATGTTTTGGCTCAGACAATTATGTCTACGTTTAAATACCTTCTGCAAGTGAAATTACGAAGAGTTTCTCCATTACCACGATTACTTCGTCTTGTAAATTATGAAGTAAAACAATCTCATATATTTTTGTATTCTAAGTGACTGTGTTACCTTGGAATAAAATAACTTTGACTTCATATCATATTAGCATAATTTATTTGAGTAATGGATTTCTCTTGGCCCTTTCCTGGTAAAATATACCTCACTGCTAAGCGCGGTGGGATAAAACTGGCCTTAAATAAGGTGCATTGTTATGATACTTGTTACAGTACGTTTTTGTTTCTCATACGCCGTCATTCTCTCGTGAGTCATACGTAATATTGCCACCTCGGTGCTAAATGGTCCTACCAAGCAAACACAAAACATGTGTATAACATTGTACAATGATAGACCAACGTCGAAGACTTTGGGCCGACGTTGTCCACGTGCTATAGAAATGTTTTGTGTTTGCTGGTAACCTGCCAGAGGGATGATAAAAATCTCAATAGATATTACGTTGGATAATTCAACAAACATATCTATCACTCTATACATAATTCAATTGGTTGTTGATGTTTTGACATTATTTTTTTCTAATTTATTCCGTTGCGTTAGAAATATATATTTTTATGCAATAATATACGTTGATAAACTAAGGTATACAGTGCTCCCCCGCTGTATTGCCCCGGTTATAATGCCAACCCCGCCTTATGTCAAGTAAAGTAGTTAAACGGATTTCCGCCACTGTTAATTACCGCAGTATAATGTCATCCCCGGTATTTGCCATCCGCCAATAGTTTAGAAGTCCCAATGTCACTTTTGTCATAGTTTTCCCCCGATCGTATTGCCAACATAATTTATCAGACATCGTGACTGTTAAATAAACACTCTTGGGTGATCAACAATTGCCGCCTGCAGGCCGACTGCGCTCACAAGTTCTGGAAAGCGTGACAGAGATAAACAGAGACAGAGATAAAATTACTATTTTTATATTACATGTTTTTCATCTGCTAGTAGGGTTGTTCATCCATGTTTCAAATATATATTGTGATAGTTGTTATAAATAAGTTGTTATAAATGTTATAAGACAGTGACTAATAAGCCCTAGAGGGCTGGGTATTTATTTTCGTGTATTATTATACTATATGAAATATATGTATGTACTCGTCACTTTAATAAACAATTACAATTACAATTACAAAAAACACAGGGTAGGGGGGGGACCTACTAATGGGGTAATCAACAGAGCATCAATGGGCCTAAGGTACAAACTTGAAAGTGACATGTTTATACGAGCAAACAAAAGCAGTTAGCCCAACGTTTATTTAATCTTTGGCATTCACGTTGATCAACCACTGAACGCACGTCTGACTCTCTCTCTCTATTAGCATCCACCCATTATTACCCATTATTACAATGAAATAATAATCGGGTATGAGATCCATTGCTGGTACAATGTTGGGCCAGCGTTGAAAAAACTAGTTGAACAACAATATTATGTTATGCAGAGATTTGGGTCCAGTGCAGACGCCCGATGTAAACTACCACTATATGACTTGATCTCAAGTTCGATTCATGAGTAATTGGAAGTCAAAACATAACATAGCGCACTATCGAGTAGTTTAACAATGCCATCGGGTTCCATGAGTGTGACGCACACTAGCATTTATAATCTTCTGACATATAACCAGGATAACACTTGATTGTCCCTCCGTGGTGTGAGCGGAATGTCCCACCTATTGTTACTAAACACTGACTGGCGCCTCTGGTATATTACTTTGATCGCGGGAATAGGCATAGGGTCTACTATAAATGCCTACTTATAAATTAAATTAACCCCAATTTAAATGCCGATCATATTTAGTGTCTTTTTCTCGTGCATTAATTTTTTTTATTTTTCGGTATAGTGATCTTAATAAAACAACATTATATAGGGTGGATTGTATTGTTTTGTATTACTATAAACTGGATGCGTGAGAGCATTCAATATGTATCAGAATTAATGTTAATCAGCTGTCATATATCCACAGGCATAAATCACCTCCTTCGCCATAATGCCACCCCGCCATAATGCAAAAAAATGTCCCAATGTTGGCATTATATAGAGGTAGTACTGTATATTCTTATCAATAATTATGAGAAAACAAGACAGGACTTGACGACATCCAGCCCCCACAGTTTCCCTTTACGTAATGCTTCAGATCACTATTTTAATTGATCTTTCAATGTGTTTTAGTTGTGTGTGATTTATTTACCATATATATATCTTGATACTATCATAGTCATTTTCTATTTCACTCCTAAACGAGCTAAGTAAAAATGTCTTTTCATTAAAAAAATAATTAAAAGGGAATGAACCAAATAATTAGATTGTAATATCTTTAAATTAGGCTATAGTATACCGACGACAACTTCATGTCAATGTATTGTGCTGGAATAATGTTACGTGGCCATTTTACTTTCCGGATATAATAAAAAGGCTGCACCGATAATAGAGAAAAATATGTATATATAATCTAATAGATAATGCAAAATACATAGTTAGAATATAGTGAGACAATTTTTCAAATAATCTGAGATATTGAAGAATTTTTGTATCGTTCCTGAGATTTCGGCTATTAGGCCTATAGCAAACTTATTATTTTTGCGTTGGCCATCTTGAATTCTTTTGTAAATATTTTAATCTCGGACACATACTCAAAATGGATTTGATGAAAAAAATAAGATTAAACAATAAATTCGTGTTGTGTGACAGTTGTTAGCCAAATCATGTTCAATAATGCACCTCAGGATAATTAATTGATTTCACCGAGACCATTTGGAAATCCGCCCTAATGATTAATTTATAAAGCATTACTCACTTGATTTTAATTATGTCTCAACGAACTGATACTGCTCATGGAGGTTATCTTACACAATAGAGTCTGTGCTTATAAACTATTTGCAAAGACATGTACGTGAATTTTGAACATTTTCTAGTCAATTTTGTAAATTTAAATGGTGTACAAAAGTGGTGTACAAAAGTGTCAAATTCTCAGCCCACCCATATTCCCGGCAATGTCAACCAACATATTCATATTTAGAGACTACTTGGAACAATTCTAGACATGTGTACAAATGACGTTGTATTGTCGTTTTAGGGTAGGCTACTGCCTTATATGGCTTTTTTAGATATCTGCTACTGTACTAAATGTATATGTAATACACCGTTAATTAAGTTTCAAAGGGAAATACATTAAGAACAAGAGGCCTGAAGTCCTATATCACCCCCCGCTATGAATTAGGTTAGACTTTTTTTCGGTCACAAATATTTCAAAAGTCGATTTGTGATGGCCATCTTAAATTTCAGTAAAATCACCTGCACATTTCCACGTGGTGGGTAATGTGATTGTACAAGGTGAATTATTACTGACTTCAATTTTTCAGTTTTTGCGCCCACAAAAAATATGAAGTTAATCCACGGCGGCCATTTTGAATTTCAGTAAGAGTTGACCTCTGGCGGAAATTTTGAATGTTGGTGGCATCTTTAAAAAATCACTTGCATATCCGCATGTTGCCAAGAATGTGATGTTAAAATATAAAGTTAATCCACGGCGGCCATTTTGAATTTCAGTAAAACCCTTTAAAAAATCACTTGCACATCTCCATATTGTGGGGAATGTGAATGTAAAATTTGAATAATTCCGTCTTCAAGTTTTGGAGTTTTTGCGCCCACAAAAAAAATTAGAGTTGACCTCTGTCGGCCATTTTCAATTTTGGTATCATCAAAAAAAAATCACTTGCAAATCCCCATGTTGCTAGGAATGTCATGTTAAAATTTAAAAAAAGTGACCAGTAGTTTTTGAGTTTTTGTGACCGCAAGAAAACGTGACGCGGGAAGCCGGAGGCTGGACAGAATCCTGGCGCGACTAAAATCCCCCTTCCCCTACGGGCGGGGGATGAAAAGTATTTGTTTGTGTCTTAAAACTAGTATACCGTGTAAAGCCAATATGCAGTATCTACAAGTAAGCAGATACTGCCCTTTGCCTTTGCAAATCAATTTGTCCGCAAACATCGATACTGTATTTCTACCACATCAGTTTTCTCTTTGTAGGATGCTGGCGTGGCCATCATTGTGAAAAACTATGCCAGTAGCAGTTCAGCCCACGGGATCCCGAGGGTGGCCCTATCTCAGAGCGGTCCAGCACGTGTCACCTGGGCTACAATATGTTTAGTGGCCCTGGTCATGTTCTGCGTTCAGGGAGGGATACTTCTGTGTAAGTACTTTACCTACCCTACTCTGACAGAAGTGGTGGTGACCACACAGGCGCTGCCATTTCCCGCAGTCACCATTTGTAGTCTGAGACCAGCTGATCTTTACACAGCATATCATGTGCTGAAAGAAACACAAGAGTCAGGTGTAGGAAGCATGAGTACACCTGTCACACAACAGCCAGACGTAGACATAGATGATAGGAGAATAGAGCTGGAAAAGAATAAGTTCCTTTCTTTAAGACACAGCATGAACCGCTATGTGTGTCACGCAAAAGCTTATACAGATTATTTGGAGAGTTTTTGTACGACCTCGTATGAGCACTGCGTGAATAGTAACTATGAAACGAGTCCTCCATCTCAAACGAGCACTACAACAGACAACATTCCCCTTGGTGACAGAAAAGACACATCAGGTCTTTCTGACGATGATAATGTTGACTATTCCAGGCTCAGTGACATCATAGGCCACCGGTCCACGGTATTTGCCAATATGGACCTCAATGCCATGGAGCAGATCGGTCTGCAGAAACAAGAGTTAATTCCTTATTGCACATATGCTGGAAAGTCTTGTTCTATAGATAATTTCACACAATTCGTCGACACCACCTATTTGAACTGTTTCACTTTTGACCCGTCCGTTGGAGGAAGTGATGAATTAACAATCCAAGAGGGTCCTGACAGTGGATTAGTGATAGGGCTCTTCGTTCCAGGTGTGGAAGCGTTGAACGCATCCGCTGATATATTATCAGACTTTGCTCTGAATCATGATCCAAGCTCTGGAAGTGAGGGTGTGAGAGTGTCAATACATGCTCCAGGATCCAAGGTGAACCCTCTGTCTGAAGGCATCGATGTACCCCGAGGTGTATCAGCTTCATTCGGTGTACACATGACGGAACAAACACGTGCAAAAGCACCACACGGCAATTGCACCGAGCAGAAGTTCCTATCGGAAGGCAAAATGACATACGGATACAGCATTTCAGAGTGTAAGCGAATGTGCCAACAGAAGCTGATAGTGGAGACATGCGGCTGTTCCGACATTTCACTACCTGTGATTGAAACTGGTAACACTGGAAAGCCTAAATTATGTGCCGAGTTTGACGAATTGCCAGCCGACTGTTTGAAAATGAACGAGTTAAGTGATAATGAGATTGCTGATTGCAACCTTCTCATGAAGTCTTGGTTTAGACGTGTTAATTGCATGCACAAAACTAGGGCCAATGTCTCCACCAATCTATCCGCACTGCAAACATGTGGATGCCAGTCTCGTTGCCATGAAGTGAAATATGACATCGAATACAGTCTCTCAGATTGGCCATTACCCGAGAACGCACCGAAGCTGATAAAAAAATTACTAAGTGATTTTGCTGAAAAATTTCCACTGGAAAAGGCAGAGCATTATTTTGGTGCGGTCAATAGAGAGAATGTGACAACAGAAGAATACAGTAATTTTGTTAGCAGGAAAGACTTTCTAAAATTGAACGTCTACATCCGAGATACCGTGGTTGTCCATGTGGTGGAGAGAGCGGCATATGACTTCACGCAGCTGGTGAGTGAACTTGGTGGACAGCTAAGTCTCTGGATAGGCGTCTCCATTATCACCATCATGGAGGCCATGGAACTGCTACTCAGGCTTGTCAAACATACAACAAACAGACGCAAGGCTGACAATATAGTGCCGTCCAAAAGAGAATGCATCCAGAGATTCGGACATTTTTGGAAAATTGGTGTCAACAAGAAGAAGTCTAATGTGATCAAAGTGATAAGTGGCAGCCAGTATAAATCTGGTGACAGTCACGTGTAACTCCTTAGGCCCACATTATAGATAAGAACACGATGGAGGTAAAATCTTTCAATTTAAATTAAATAATTATGCGCTACACTGAGATTCGATATGTACTATTAGAATAAAATTATTATAAAGAAATAAGTTCTTATGTCATAAAGAGTTGTCATCTATAACTTGACGAAAATAAAGTGTTTTTCGTCATTTGCCTACATACGCCTGATTAAACGGAGTTTGGCTACTATCAATAATTAGACTTTTTTAAAGATGGGTATTCATATGAACCTAGTCGGGTGTATTCCAACAGTTCATTCAGTTTGAATTGATTCGACTTGTAACCGGGAAAGTGGCTGATACACAGGGTGGTGTGAAGGGAACAGCCAGTTGCAGGTCCTAATAAAAGACAAAGGGACATTTTGTTTAGGTCACTGTTGCAAGACATGATTCTGAAGGCGGCAATATCGAGTCAGAAGGTTTAAATGCTACACACACAACCTGTCCATCTCGTCACTAACCCTATTGACTCAGGTCTATATACCCTGTAGGTCCATGGGCTACAAGCACCCTACGTGCACCTCCCCCCCCCCCCACAACTCACCCACACCAACTTTCTTTTAAACCTTGATATGTCCAGAACATGAAATGCGATGTTAACAGCAAAAAAAATAGGGACGAGCTTGATATTTCGACCCCTTATAGGGGGGTACCCCCAAATCTGTCCAAATTATAGGGTGGGGTTACGCAAACGTATGTCGTTGCTATTCTAGTTTACAAATCACATGCAAATCACCGTATAAAAGGTAATTAAATTTCCTTTCTGATGATATAATGCACGATGCAGTGTATTAAGGGGTTATCTCTAGAAATACGTTGAAACATGTTTTTTTATCTTAAAATAATCAAAATCGACAACAAAACAAGCTAGTTAACATGGGCAATGGAAACGACCTAATAAAACATAATTATTGGCCATATCTATATTTGTCTTATGTTTTCTGAATCCAAATATGCATATGCTTGAAACTGAGTGGTATTTATATTTGCACATGGCATATATGCGAGAATATTTAATTGTGGGGGGGGGGGGGGGGGCTGCACGTAGGGTGCTTGTAGCCCATGGCCCACTGTATATATGGAATTAGTCGGGTTTATCAGATAATAATGAGACTTGTCAAGATGGTCAATGGAGACATTTAAAGGTGTATTCAGGGGGATTCAAAAACTATATTGCAGTGTTTGCTTCTCATCATATTTGACCCCCAAGAAGTACAACATGTCACATTTGAACTGCACTGTTGTTGTAAAGTGAGCGTCAAAATTCTGAAAAAAATATTCTGTTTGGCAGAACAGTATGCCTATTACACGTGCTGTTGTGTAAACAAAATTTCAGTGTGCCTGCTACAACCTGATCACCTTATATCGATCCCCAGATGTACGATTATTTTGCAAATTAATTTTAAAGTATGATGGGGTATGTTGAGGAGGAATAGAAAAGTACATTTTTTTCACCTGTACGGGTACATAGCAATACTGTTTTTCATCTACTGTCATATTAAAAGACAACCTAAAGTAGATCAAACCAATTTCATCAGCGCTTCTGTAGGTTTTATGGTATCAAATTGTGCAAATTATTTTGAATAAATTTCCGGGGGCGCAAATGGAACATCCTACACACCAGCGACCACGTGGTGTTGAACCACTGTTCAGTTCTGATGTTGAGCCACCGCCTACGACTCTGGCCCAACATGAAACCAACAGTGATCAGAACAAATTATTGTGTTTACTGGGCAGGTTCGGATTTTACCAACATTCTCGACGAAAATAACTAGTTAGCTTACTAGGTTTGCCACAGGTTGAACGAGTGGATTAGAGTGCATGTTTATTTGCCTATATACGTTAAAGAGGGAGACAAACGAAGAGAATCAGCAATAGTATAGTAAAGTTGTGCCAAATAATGGCATAACCTCACACAAATTGCAACAGAATGTCCGACAGTGTTTTCTTACTCAATAATATGTGTTCTTTAACCAAAAAAAAGCTTAAGTGATTCGAGTGGTGGAAAATATTTTAAAATGCTGTTTCTTGACCCTACCCTTTGACCATCTTTTATTAGGAGATCTAGCCACTTTTCAAACATATAGCTCGTACTAACACATTATTTGAACAGGACGATGATCGCATTTTATTGATAAGATTACCAGTGCTTTTTCTAAATACCTAATGCTAGTGTTAGCTGATGTTTCTCTATATTTAATCAAATAATAATGTGACCAAGTCTACGCTGACTAATTCTATAAGCGTTATGAAGAAACTATCAAACAAAACAACCTTAATAAACGAGTGGTGAACACAATCTGATATTTTCAACAATGTTTATATCAGGAATGCCCAACATATATAACCTTACTTGAAGATCAGACATTGTGTAGTTTTAAAGACTGGATTCAGATTGGTTGGATGTTCACTCATCGTTTTTATGATCTTCTAGTTCATCTTTTAGGATAATCGCTGTGTTTTAAATAATGGCCAAACCTCACACAAATGGCAACATAATTTCTGACTGTTGTTTTCTTACTCATAAATACGTCTTCTTTAACCCCAAAAAGGCTTAAGAGATCCGAGTGGTGGAAAGTATGCTCTTAACCATACCCTTTCAACATATTCGACTATTTTATGGTTGGATAACGGATCACGTTCTAGCAGTGTTATATACGTATCTTAATAGATAAATCGGTACGATTTTATTATTGAGAATATACTAGTGCTTTCTTACAAGAACTCTGTAAGGGTCTGTCAGACATAATATATTAAAAACAAATATCTAACACTTCAGCCGTCGCAGATATGATTATCTGGTACTAGAATCCTGCATTGATCCGACAATTTCAAACCTAAGTACAGGACCATTGCGATAGAGATTGTGTGTTCAAATGACATCAAATACATTAAATCTCCCATTTATCACGGAAGATTCAACTCAAAATATCCCCGCTACAATATACCTCGACCACACCTAATATATACATGTCCAGGCATACATACACTTTAAGAGACAGATTTTAGAGACAGTGGGTAATATATGCCTATCATGTATACCTCATGATTAATTATAGTAATAATAACCCAATTTGTACAGTCCCAGAAATCAACTGAAATGCTTTTGCATTTGATAAAAAAATATAGAGTCGAAAAACATGATACATATACATGAATAGGCCTATAGATGTATTTAGTTACAGCATTTCATACGTGTCTGTATATTGCACAGATCATATGAAATAAACTATGTCTATGTCTATGTGTAGCACTTACAACAGTTATTATAGGCTTTCATCTAGTCTAATGACTAAATTAAAGCTTCTAATAACTGCGCATGAATCGTTGGATATTATCAGAGATGCATAGTATAATGCTTTTCTGATATTATAGATACTGATTTTCAGCATTGATACGTTTTTAAAATATATTTTTAGTTCCTTTTTGGGTGGGTTCTACGAGAGCAATTTAAAAATCGAAAAGATTAAAAATCGGAAAAATAACTAGGTGGTATGATATGTTCATGCCAAAATATGACTTTGAGCACTATGATAGTACTGAAACTCCATGAAGTCGCTCTGTATATTTTTTCATTCTTTTCACTCCTTTACACTCCTATCTCACTTTGTCTGTCAGGCAATTTGCTTTACTTTTCCATTTATATTTCTTTAGTCAGTGTTGCTACAATTTATTTTCCGGTACTGTTTTTCTTTGATTTCCCATACTGTGGTCGCAATCTCTTTCTACCACACCTCATTCTTGTCTTCTACTGTGTACCTCTCTTTGTTACCGTTACTTTATTCGCTGATAACCAAAGTTATATTCATATACATCAGTGTTACATATGACAACATGTTCTTTTTGTATTCTACTTCCTTCTATGCTTAAATAGTCATCTATCTTTTCTAAGCTTCTTTTGCGGCCATTTCCTGATATTTTATCGTATGGGATACCGTTAATGATTGGAAAATAATCTATGTAAAATTAAATAGCAAACGTATGTTTTGAATTCCAGTCCATATAGGCTATTTCCCCTGCAGTCTGCAGTTTTAATCTTTTCTATATTTGAGCACCGGTTCTAATACATACGATGTCATGTCAAATACTAATTGAATACATTTGATAACATTGCGGATAAGGCTTGCATAGCAGCAGAAAGCTCGTAATTTATAAAATAAAATAGTACATGGCATCAAACGGTGTTTCCCAAAGCGCATCAATAATGCGCATATTTTGTAAAAAATGATAATCATTTAAATTATTGCATAAAACGAAAAAGTGGGAACAACTTTGGCAAAAAAATAAATTAGTCCAATAAGTCTCTTGTTTCATCACTACGTTTTGAAAAGAAACGTCATCCACTGCAGACTAAGGCATCAAATAATGTTACCAGGAGGCAAAGGGTTATAGTTCATACAATGATATTAAACACGAATAACATAGCCTGTTTAACATGGATGGTAATGGGGGGAAATATCATCATCGATTTCAATGCTTTCCACCACTCTAATCACTTAAGACTTTTGATGTGCTATAAAGGACACTTTGATGAGAAGAAAACAGTTGAGTTTGTTTCTGTTGCAATTTGTGTGAGATCATATCGTTTAAATACTGTACTACAAGCTTTTTTCATTCTCATAAGCGGAGGGCAAAGACCACGATACTTTAATCAGAGCTCGTTCCTTACAAGCTTCATAAAACGCGCCCCAAATTCCAAACTCGTCTCATGTGATCATATCACATGATAGGGTGTAGCAAACAATTTGAATAATATTATCAACATGGCTACTCAAAATATCAACTAAGTTCAACAAGTTAAACTAATGAAATATCATAAATAATATTTAGTTCTATTTTATAACACAGGACATTTATATCTAGACATGTTTAGGAACTGTAAGTGACTTTGGCTAAAAACCCTGAATACACCTTCAAACCCCCTGTTCACTTGCACTTCTTGTCTCAAATTTTACGGCCGGTAGCCTATTAAAGGTGTAGCCAACTGTTAAAATTCACGGGACAAGGGTCCCCCAGAAGGCAATAGTGCCCGTGGGTAGGCCAAGTCCCTATTCCATAATAATACTAAATATGCGTTTCATACCTAAAGCCTCATTAAGAGCAAGTTCTCAAATCACAGCAAGTTCATATATACTTGAGCGACATCTATGAGCTTATAATTCAAAGATCTTGGCCCTTACCCCTACTTGGTCGCTTGCTTGCAAACAGACTGACTGTATTACTGCGGGGATGTTGAAACTGCTTGACCCAAGCTTGTATTGACATGCCCAGTAAACACAAAACATTTGTATGACTTTATGCAATGTTGGACCAACGTCGAAGACGTTGGGCCGACGTTGTATAAATGTTATACAAATGTCTTGCTGGGCAGGCGGACTTTCTCTCAAACATTGTTCATTTATTCAATGTTGGTTCAATGTTGGGCCAGCGTCTCAGACGTTGGCCTAGCATTAAAACAGCATTGGATCAATGTCCCGTTTAAGTAGTATCTTGTAATCAGTTCAGTGGCTATATTAATGCCGTCAATCTGTACTCAATAGGCTACTGTTGGCCTACACTTGACCGTCCCAGGCATGCGCGTCTTGCAGTTGAATCATTCTTTAAGTTTATTTTGTCTGAGTCTGTGTCCTATTCAGGGGAAAGAGGGGTGCTGTGTGTGTGAAACGGTTGACATTTCTGTACACCAGTCCTTATGAACATGTGCAATATAACGTTTGATGTCCCTAGGTTAAGTACTTTCGTCTTTAAAACGTGTTCAGAAAAAATATACCTCCACGATTAAATATAGTGATTAAAGCTTAAAGGGCTTTGATTGGAATAATGTTGGCCCAGCGTCGCACAGAGTGGCCCAGCATTGCATCAGCATTGGGACAATGTATCGTGTCTTTTGATGTTCTGGCGCCGGGATCGAACGTGTCACCCGCAAAGTCACCCGCATGCAGCAGTCAGAAAACACAGTACAATCACCCTAGGCTGTTTCAATGTCGGGCCAGCGTCGAAGACCGTGGGTCGACATTGAAACAGCATTGGGTGAATGTCACGTGTTTGCGCAAAGTATATAGCAGACCCAGTGATGGATTAGTGCTGGGTCAGCGTTGTATGTTTCTGACAACAAGACCTATCTGAAACCCTATGAGGCCGCACTGGCAACGCCAGTGAATGGCCCACAGGAAAAACAGTTCCTGAAAGTAAACAGTGGGTTAACCACAAATTGGCATAAATGCATAAAAACAGTCCAAGTGGTTATCGCCTCCAGAGCTAATCAATCCTTGTTAAACAAATTTTCTGAGACAAATATCGTTGATTTATTGAATTTATATTGTTTATTTTTCTTGATAGACATAGAATCTGATATATAAATTTATATTTCTATCAGATTAATATGGCTTGGACAGCTCAATCAAATGGCGTTCCTGAAAAAGAGGTCGTCACAAATCAAACAAAAACCGAACCAACCATGAATTGCATAGCTTGGGATTCGCCTCAGATTAAAGTCCATTTTATGGCTAATAAATTTTATAAAAACTCTGTTTTTATTCTCTAAAATTGTATTTTAATATAAGATATCTAACATGTATAGTATCTGTTATATAAGCGGTTACATTATTTCCAAAATTATATTTTGCAAAGATATTGGAATAACCTGATAACTGTCAAACCTAGAAAAAACATTATTGTAGGCCTATATTTGGAGGTTAAACGGGTGACATTTCTATTCGTTTTATATGATGATTCATTTATAGATGGCTACACTGCATAATTATAGACTCGACGCCAGCTTTCTCAGGAAAGTTTAAGGCCTGCTGTGGATCAGCTTGCCAAGTTGAGGCGTTGGCAGGATGCCAGGTCTACTTTTTGACCAGCTCTGGCAGCATCTGAAAACTTCTGTTTGATTTTATGCTCTTCAAAATAGAAAAAAAGTCACGAGAAATTTACCATGAAGAAAATATTGACAACATTTTAAAAATTTGACTAATTTATACGAATTATGTTGATCTCTTTCTACATTCATGACATCTCGCGCATAAAAAGTTGATAATTGGTTATAGGTTTAAAAGGCTTTTACTGAGTATACCTCAAAAAAGGTTATGGAGAAGTCAATAGAACAAAAAATTCAAGATGTCCTTCATTTTGATATAAATGATTTTTGCCACCCGAGGTGATGTGAATGTTCACGGAAAACGTTTCGATGTTCCAAGAGTATATTTGACAGTTGAAAGCAAAATCGAAGATGATCGTCATTAACTGAAAAATGACCTACCATTGACGGATAAAATTAGGCTTGCTACAATTTGATATGAAGGTGAATATATATTTTTCGACTAAAAAACATCCCATCATTATCTCCAAACCAGTTATAATTAGTAAATGTCCAACTGCCAATGAAATTTAGGACAATGAATGGCAAACATAGCAAAATAGATCAATCGATCTAGTCGTAAAACCACAGTTTAGGAGAAAATTGTCGTCTTTTACTTTCCAACGCTCAATAATTTCACTCACAAAGAATAAAAATGTTTGAAATAATTTTCGAAACTTTATACCGTTATATATAGATCATAAAAATCCATTTATATATAGCTTTCTATATAATGTATATGAATTACAAATAAGCATTTGTAACCTATGTCATCTGTGACAGACACAATATGTATATTATCTTTTGTGAAAACTTAAAGGTAAATAATGATGAATAGCTTAGAATTAATGCAGAACGGACAGCTGCTGACCATGGTGATAATCTTCCCTTTGGCAATTGATATAAAGACAAATATGTGGTTGACTTCAAAACAAGAAATGGACAAAATTCGTACAAATCGGTCAAATTTTAAAAGTGCCGCCATTTTGTTAACCTAGACATATCTCTCGGGACTTGTTCTTGTGATACTGGAGGCATAACATAAAAGCGAAGAGTTTGGTGAAATTACATTTTTGCTTAAGGTCTTTCCAAATCGACTACCCCAGTAGCCTCATAAATCATTTCAGCTTTTTGCTTCAGCTCTACCACACTGAGATGAGCTTAAAAGAAAAGTTGACATATAAGTCCATCTTAATCAGTACATTTATGTTTGTAAATAAGCATCTCAGCTGATGATTTGATTTTTAAGATTGTCTCCCATGCTACACTGAGTAGGCCTACATACCTTTCAAACATCTTGCGCGACGTTGTTGCGATAATGGCTTAATAATAACAGCTCCTGTCTACTATGATGCATTAAAAAAACTTTTTCCCATAAACATTTTCTTTAAGATTATCGTAGCTATAGTGTCTTTGTCTGTCGTATTCCGCAACAGTAGTATAAGCAGGTACTGCTCATCTAAATATAGGTCCTATATAGCTAGTCTTCCCACTGGGATAATGTAGTGATAGGCCTACTCTTAAGCGTATGGCGTCTGCAGATGCATAATTATGAAAGCACAAGATAAAGCAACAACAGTTTTTATTATCACATAAATACAGTAATCATTTCCCTTGCATACCTCAAAACATTTCTGTGCTGTGTGCGTGCTGTGTGCCAACCAATGCTTAACCCTTGTCCTGCTGAATTGTTTCAATTGTATTTTTCGTCATTTGAAGCTGGAATTGCTAACGCAATTTCCAGCTTCAAATGACGAAAAATATGACTATGTATGAAAAATAAACATGTGTGAAAATTAACATTTTGATTAACTGAGCATCTATCACAAACTATTTTATGGATTTCAGTATCATTTTATTTCCTCTGAAACTTACTAGACACCGGATATATACGGCTCCAGCAGCACAACGGTTAACATTTTCCCCGTTATATTATTTAAATTTTCATCCGCGGCCCACAGCTTTAAGTGGGCGTAAATTACTCATATCTGTTTAATTTGAGAGCATTCGTTACGCTATCCACAGAAAGCTTTGTACGGATACACGCGCAGTAGTTCTGGGCGTGGAGACCACTGGGCGTTATATATGGGCGTAAACGTGGCAAAGTCTAGGGTTGAAGTCCTTTTTTAAGGAAGATGTGCAAATAAAAAGGTAATCTTCCGCAACGTTTTTAACCCTTTGATCACCGATCGCGATTAAATTCGTTTTAAATTATTAGCACATTGAATAGTACCTGAATATTTCTCACCCACTTGAAGTTGTGAATCGCGATAGCGAGACACAACTTCAAGTGGGGGAAAATCCAAAATAAAAAACTTCGAAATGAAAAAAAAACAGTGAAACAGATAACGGTACATTACAAAGCACAGACACAGAACAAAATAGTGCACATAATAGTTTATATAACATATTATTTACACCTACGTAAATTACACCCATCTTTTCTTCAAATAGTCATCGAAACTGTAGCCAAACATTTCGGCGTCAGCCTTGTATTTTTTTATAAGCGGTGACATGACGGACTTCCTCACGTCTCGATACATGTCGCCGTATTTGTAAGAAATCTCCTTGCGAACGTTTTTTTCTGGAAATTCTGTCGCATAATCTTCAGCGTCTAATATGGGCAGCAGAACGTTAAAGTCGTCTTCCATAGTCTCCATGTGGGCCACGTAGTCGTACTTTATTGTGCACGGATCGCACAGACTCTACAACAGAACATCATCAATTTGGCGCTGAGAATTATTACCTGGTTGTCCATTTTCATTTGTGATCGGTCGAGATAACCATCGCGTACCTAAGATCTGGATCAATCGTTTTGAGAATAGAATAGAATAGAAAAAGTGAAACGACATCGCAGAATTGGCATAGCAGTTTAAAATTGAATGGTCAATTTAAAAAAATACCTGAGAAACAAAATTTAACATATTCTTATTGGCTCAAAAATGATATGCTCAAATTTTATGTTGCTGAACAAAATAACGAATGAGTGCGTGAATGAATAAATGAATGAACGACAGAACAAACGAACGGACGAACGAATGAACGATTGAAAGTTTAATGCACAGTTGGAATAAATTGGGTCTCTAGTATAATATGGACATACTACTCGTAAGTAGATCCTGGGGAAAGGAATATGACGTTTCAAAATGGACAAAATGAATGTTGTCATGATAAGACTAATTTAAAGCATGATGAAAAACTTCCATAATGTAGATTTATTCATTACGTAACATGTTCAGTATTATTGTGGCGGCTTACGTAGATCCTAATCATCTGATTGTTCGCGATAGCAATTCAATCTCGAACAGTTAGGTAACCAATATAAAAACAACCACCTACGAGCATACTGACTCTGAGGTCAGAAAGAATAATTATTTTACCTGATATGTTTTCCAATGATAATCATTGTCATGTATCATCTCCTCGTCTGGTATAGCCTGTAACACAATGAGTCCAGAGATGAAATGCCTCAGAATATTCTGTTGCAATAATATATCGTTGAACTTGTCTTCAATTTACATTGGACTTCATGTGATGAATGAAAAAAATGAGTATGGAATGGTAAAATGTCAATGAACTGCACTGTAGATTTAGGTATATGACTAAGAAGTTGATAAATAAACTACTTGGTTATAATTGGGCAGGAAGAAGGAGGTATCGTGCACACCCTGGAAATCAATTAATAATTGATGTTTCTAGATTGGAAAAATATCATAGAATACGATTTCCTTTGTTAAAAAATTGTCAAAATGTCCCATATACCATTTTTATACAAATTAGTGCCGCCATTACTGGGAAATGTATGTTTCGTCATATCTCAGCCCAGAGCTCAACATTTAAAGTATGTAGCCCCATGTTTTGAGGGCGCAAGCGCATTATAAACATATTCTTGGAGTGATCAGATGTGTCTAACTAAAGCCATTGTGCAAAATATTGCCGCCATTAACAACAAATCTATTTCTCGCTATAGCTCAGCCAATATTAAAGATAATTGCACATAACAAGTTTCCAGACCTACGTTCTGAGGGTCAAAGAACATAATAATAAAACTATTTTCAACGTGAACTGATAAGTTATTTGTATGTCTGTATAGTATAGGTTGCATCTACCACCTCTACTACCACCACTGGTTATGGTTGATATTCCCCATTTGCATATATGGTGGTGTGAGTATAGATATTAGGCCAACATATCTAAAAGAAAACGTGACAAGAGCGTAGAACATGCGCAGTATGCATGCATTCTTCTTATGCCACCATGGTAGATTCACATCATTCAGTAATGCAGAAGAAGCTGCTGCTGAAATAACAGATTTATATAATCTGGGATAGCCGTCTCCACCAACCACATGAGTCCATATAACCATATTAACGTAATCAAGAAATGTGGCAGATCATCTGCAAAGTGTTGGGTATAATCGACAGTGTCATCAACGCTTTGTTACCAACCTCCATCTTCTGGAAGATGAAATAGAACCAGAAAGATCAATATTGCAACAACATCATTCTTCTCGTAGAATGTCTGCTGTTGGAACTTCCCACCAGAGTGCTTATTCTGTAAACAACTAGTGGTCAAAGAAAGACCTGAACTGTTCTCGGTGTCTAGATCGACTTCATTGACTGGTGAAAAACAAAGACATCTTTGCTGCCGAGTCCAAACACCACCCATCTTGCTTGAGATCTTTCCGCGCAGCATTTTCTAACCATAATTCTAAGAGCTATCAATCATGCCTGCATGTCATCTGCACATATTGCCTTCTCCTCTTGGCTTCTGCACAGCTCGGTTATTATCATTGCTGATGCTCTTGCACAAGCTTACATTCTTGGAAGTGCAGATAAGTACCAGGACGTCGCTCTCCTTTTTGTGGGCTTTCACAAGAACAATCGTGTCCACTAAGATTCGACAACATGGAACTCAATTCTGAAAAGCTGACAAGATCACCACCGAGAAAGGTAAACAGTTAAAATCCCATTCGCAACTATATACATTGTTTTTCAAAGCTGTGTCAACCTCTGTTACTATGTAAATCTATCATTCAAGTCATCCAGCACCAGAAACAAACCAACCTGCATTCCCGCTCCTCATACAGTCTAAATGAACCAATGGACTATACCTCCATGCCTTGGGTCACCAAATGGGTTTTTACCCAAGATCAACAAAGTCACATTCCTTCACTAGGCCCTACCTTCTGGAAGACGACACCCCGGAAAATCTACCATACTCCAAGGAGTATGTTCATACAGAATGGCATGGTACCGCTACATGCCCCGTTATCAACCTGCCCCCCCCCCCCTGACCTATGATGATATATGCCTACAGATACTCGATCAGAGGGTGATCTCTACTGGCAGTTATCATCCTGGATCTATCAAAGAACAGCATTATGTTGGGGAGTAGCAGCTCAGAAAAGATCATTGTAACTGTACCAGTTACCAGGCAGCCATACGATTCTAAGAGCTTCCTTGCATGCGACGACACCAAAAAAACTCCTGCTGATATAGAGTGGTAAATAGGCCGCTTCTAGGTGGGATAGAACGAATAAGGCAGTCCTCATTGTGGACGGTGGAACTCAATATAGGATAGATTCTGCAACATGTCATGTACCTGTGTACTGGGATACACCATGGTGTTATTCTGTGCTAGGACATACTAACATGTGCTATTAAACCTTCAGAAATACATTATGTATAGATAGTGTTATCAGTTTGTATTCGCTAATCATGGAACCAATGTGCATATTATCACATGCCTCGTACATATCTAATCTCTTAAATATTTATATATTTTTTATTTTCGTTGAGCATCAGAATATAGGTGTAGATGTTTTTTGTCAGCATCCTAAATAAATGAATGATATGAATGAATGTATGCAGTTATTATTGATATATACGGAGATATGGCGAAACTTGGACTTTTTGCTAATGGCGGCAATAATTGGGAGGCTGGCATCTTTTAGACACATCTGATCACTTTAATAACAGATTTATAATGATCTTAGACCATTAAAACATGGGTTTAGGCACCTTATTTGTTGACCTATGGGCACTATTAGCTGAGATATGGCGAAATATACATTTTTTCTAATAATGGCGTCACTAATTTGCATAAAAAATAGTATGTGGGGCATTTTGGTGCGGGGATTGCATGAAAACTTTTCTTTTACTAGATTACTATGGTAGGATATTTTAACAGAGATAAATATCCTTGAAATGACTCACCAGAAACGCCAGGTACTCCTCGAAGCTAGCTTGTTTCCCTGGTTTCCATACATCATGGTGTTTTCTCATCACCACATTCTGTAACAGACGGCGCCTACTATAAGCCTATGATTCAGTATGCTGACATGTTCACTACTTGTCGGGGGGACTATTCTATCAATTAGGATTGCATATTTCATAAGATAAACAAATAACATGAACACTGGCCAGAGACTGGTCTCCATTCCCTGCAGGAATTCCTTTTTGTTGACCTGACTACCTCTTTACCAGCGCGTTGTGCATGTTGTAAAAAAGTAGGTCAGGGCAACCTAATTCGCAATCAGCCAATAGGAGAGGAACTTACAAACTAAGCCAAAGTGAGGCTGGTCAATCTCAACATACGAACTGAGCTAGTTTTTTGGCATTTTGCAAGTCCGTGTTCAGGCTACAGCCACAGGACAGTCCTTTTGATATTACTTTGTAACATTTATAGGCAAGATAGACATGTCAATTATAGGACTTTTATCCCAAATCACGGGATTCGTACCTTAGGCCTACTTTTACTTAAGTTGTAAATGCGTTTTCATTATGCTACAACAAACCAGACGCGACAGCCCATCACTCGCGCAACGTTGGTTCAACTTCGAAAACGTTAGGTTGATGGCTGGCCAGTATACACAAAACGTTTGTATTCAACTTTATACAACGTCGGCCAAACGTCTTCGACGTTGAACCATCATTGCATAAACGTTATTCAAATGTTGTGAGTTTACTGAGTGAGTGATCTCACCTTCATAGTTCTAACCCAGGCGCTGGAACCGAGGCCTTTCACCCTGTTCAGGTAGGCTGATGCCAGACGCTCCAAGGGGTGTCTGACGACGATAAATTTAAAATACTCCTTTCTCGGGTCCGGCAGTCCGTCTTTGTACTCCGTGTGAGCATCAGCACCTCTCGTCAGGCGGTTGAATCCCATTTTGTGCATTCTTCTGCAAATATAAAAATTAGTTATTGGGTGATAATATAGTAGGATTGTTAGTCCTGGAAAAAAGCTGAAAATGCAACTTTTCTTCACCTCACCCTGTCATCACACTGTCTGTCTCGTCCTGGGGGAAGCAAAAATAATTTGCTTCCTGAATCTGAAAGGGTAAAAACCTGTGATTTTGCACTATAGCGATTTAAAGTGGGATGGCTTGAAACTTTTGTATAATGACGCAGCGGTAGAGCTCAGTGATTAATTTAGCTCTTACCCATGCTATTCTGAGCAGTAAATCCATTTTGTGATTTTGAATTGTCGACTGCGTTGAGTCAGCTGTATTCTACTATTAAATATTAGTTCTTCGAGGCCAGCTTCCCATTACTTGTTTCGGAGCATAGACACTAGCAGAAATATACAAGCTTTGATAATAACCATGACATTGCACATCCAGAGAGAATATCATCGTGTATAGGCCTATATAATACCACTCCTGTTCACTGGCAACGGTTCATGCGTAGCCAGGAAATAATAAGTGGTACGCACGAATGATCATGGGTGAGTGCCAGAAAAGGATCACCTTATAATTTTTTTTACAGTTTCGACTGGCGATTTGATGCAATTTATTGATACATGGCAACGCCTTTTACCAGTCTCATTTGGTGTCAGTTCTTGTGGTCCACGTGATCGTGATTAAACTTTATCATACAACCTTTGATATAGCCCTGGAAACACGTAACACAAAACTCAGTCAGGAGCACAAAATTTGTTTTGTAAACATTGTTTGAATGAATGAATCAGTCAGCTTTGGGAATAGCCAGTTATGCTGTTTATTTGCTTGTGACGACTAGCCCTGAATAAAACTGCCTGTGCCTTCTAGCTGCGCTGAAGGTGGGGACGTCTTTAGTTTTTGTTTACTCTTTTTGTTTACTCTTCTAGTTTGGCCATTTTTTAACTAACGTAACCGGGGTATTAGTCAGGCAGCTTGGCTTTTTTTTCTGGGAATGTATAAACTTTATTTTTTTGCTAGGTAACAAAGTTTTTTTTGTTTAAGGTAGCTATCTTGGATAATCAAAATGGTTGCCATTCGGATTATATGTTTGACGAAACGTCCAAGAATAATGTTTTAACAACAAGGTTTTGTAATAAAAATAATAATATACATTATATACTTGGATCGAGTGGCTTCAGAAAAGGTCCAAGCTAATTTCCCACCTTTACGTTACAGCTTGATTAGCATAATTAACTAAATTTATTAGAATTTTCTTATGTCTTACTTCCTGATCAACTTAAAAGCCTATTTTAAGTTTACATCCATTCTCTTACACCATAGACGTACATGGAATTTAAACGTGTTTGTAATAATCATAATAATTATAGTGTGAACTGCTCATTAAAATCCAAAATGGCCACCATGAGCAATATACGCAATCAATATAATCCATATAAAAATCGTTTAGAACGTCACGCCTCTTCCTAAAGAACAAGAATGACAATATACAAGATATGGGGTCCCATGAATGGAACGTGAACTAATAACAAAAGAATGGATACTCGCATATCCGCCAGAATACTATGCAAAAATAGGAGCACGTTATGAGGACATGCACTGATCTCGTTTTGGTGACTAATATTGAATCTGGCCTGCATGCTCTGCCAATTTTTCCCATTAGTTTGTAGGCTTACAATCTTCAGTGTCACATAAATTATAGTGTGATTTCATAGACACCATGGACTGGAATTGTGTGTGATCTGTCAGAAGAAGAACAGAGAGGCATGCCAGGATCTGGGACTAATTCACAGCCATAGAAATTATTTATGGATAGCGTTGGCACTTTTCGACAATTGGACAGATTGCCAGTATCTTTGAAATTTGGATACAATGTCAGTGCAAATGAATTGAAAGAACATGGTGCATTGTGGCACAAGTCATGCTACGTAAAATTGAGCAGTCAAAATATACAGCGAGCAATCAGCAAGCGAGAACGAAAAGTCTCGGGGTGAGAGGAGCCCTAATGTTAAGAAGCGCCACCGACGTGAATCTGTGAAGGCTGATGCGGGAGGATTGAGTGTTTCAAAACAACAGATGGTAGTGGAAATGTAAAACGGATGGCTATTTATTTACAAGATGTTAAAACCAGAATGGAAGATGTCTCAGATCTGTTTGTATTGAATTTAATATACCATTTAGAATGCATGACAGTGATCGAAATCGTCACCATTTTTTTACAAGACCGGACAAACAGGAATCCTTAGGACTATTGTTTCTCAGGATGGAATGCAGGGCATGTTGAAACAGGCAATGAAATGTGATAATGAATAAGGTGACGTATTAGTTCTTGCTAATGCAGCGAAAATTGTACGTCGATATATAATAAGCTACAAAGGGTTTCAATTCAATGGTTCTTCTCCCTTTGGATGCCAACAAACATGAGTCCCCACTAATCTCAGCTTTCTAATATCCATGCTGCTATATGGTGCTGAACTAACAGGTCAAAGCCTCGGCAGATTCCCAGGCAGCTTTGACCATTTCTCAAACTTTCATATTCAACTGTCAGAAACGTCAATCAAATTATGTTAAATCTCGTAATTCCATTGCCCAGGAACCACCTCTACACCTGTATATCGGACTAAATGTACACACAGAGACCCGGTCGAGGGTATTGGATACTTTGCCCAATTGGGACTCACTGTCAGTTATGATTTTAACATTTGAGAGCCAGCTGGCGATTGCTGTGTGCAAGGACTGCAATGATGTTGTGGTTCCAACTCAATTGCGTCGTGGGCACTATAGGAGCACTCGATAATGTAGAACTTAATCCGTCAAGTACTACAGCTCAAGGATCCTTCCATGGTATAGGCATAAAGCTTGTTTCAGTTCCAAACTTCATATATAACGTGAGTGAAAAGCAGGATGACATTTGCTTGCCATCTCCTGACAGACAAGATATTCATCAGCCGCTTGACAGTCTCACCACACTGTGCCTGCGGTTGCCCTAACGACTGCTACAATTTATGTTCCTGAGACATTCTGTAATTCTACGTTATTTGAAGCGCACATTGCAGAAACAAGGTTGATAGAAAACAAATAGCATACATATGCTGCTAAACTAATTGAGAAAGACACTCTTGATCACACTGATGTCGTGGCATGGTTATCTTACAAAAACGTGGTATAGTAGATAAACATGTGACATTACCACAGCTCTTACCTCTCTTCGACGAGAAGGCTGCTACAGCATGATTAAGCAAGGTATGGTTTCTCAATCCTGAGCAAACACCAATCATTTCCCTGGATGGTCCTTTGTATGCCCTAGCACAGTTCACTCAATGGAAGTGGCTAGAAACCCATGGCAAAACAAGTTTGCTCTCCTATTTGGATGTGGCAGATGTAATCAATGTAGTAGTAGGTTACCCAAATATCTATATCAGAGGACAGTTGATTTGATTCACAGTTGAGCCTATTGACTTTGTAAAGCTATATTAGCATTAGGTTTCACCCTGGATTGTGGTGAAAGTAAATCAGTTACGTATGCGAGTAAATCAGTTACGTATGTTGGTAAAATATAAACCAATTATAAATATTGTTTGTTGATTTTCAACTGCTACAACAACCACTATATCCAGTAATGGAGAGGAAATGATAACATTTACAAATTAATTGCTGAACATTTAGTCATAATTTTAATATCAACAATGTTTTAAAGTCTATATTTGCTCAGTTGAAATAGAAAATTAGGCATGTACACTCGAATGCAGTGACACTGAGCTCTCATATGAATATGATTATTTATATGCCATTTTAACGTTTTTTTCTCATTAGATCAAAAAACGTCATTTTTAAAAGAAACCGGATATGCACTTTAGAACCTTCTGAACCATCCCTGAATTGTTTGTAATTTTGTCAGGCATGTCCCCTTTTTCTTGCTAATCTGCCTGACTATATCAAGTGGAAATCAGAGGTTTCGTATTACATTTGAAACATCTGATCTGAAGGCAGGTATCAAACGGGGGTCACGTGTTATTCACTGTCCCATGTGATTTGAAACCCTTGGTCTTCCAAATCACCCTGGTCGTGATAAACTCTCACAAGTCGGTTCTTTAATGAACATAATTGCCTCCAAACACACGCCATTGTGTGATAGGTTCAACGACTCGTGTCTACTCAAGTACTGGGTTTATATCAGAGAGCTAGATACGCATTCTTAATTTTATGAGCCACTCCAATTCCCGTGGAAGCATATCATTATGTCTACAGCATACAATGTAGAGCGCTGCGGACGAACAGATTGAACAAGATGATCAGCAGAGTTTTTTTTTCAATTATTTGAATGCTTTGAACAATAATATTTCTCTGAATAAATTACATTCATATAAGATCTAAACATGCACCTTGTTGTTTACGATACACAGGTATCTTTACTACTCAATCAAAAAATCATGAATGTGAGACGACTAAAAGAAAACCTATAAAAATTGTGAAAGCCGTGATACTAAATCGTAGAAAAAGTTCAACCCTTTACAATTAGAATAATTGTGCGTCGTGAAGATAGGAATAGAAAAGTGCAAAATGGCGAATGCCGCAACCAGTGCGGTTTAATCCTTGCCGCCTTTGAGTAAGGTAATGCCTTTCTACTCTCTCTCTCATATCACATATCATATCAGTAATTAATGAACTGGCGGTGTACAAATTACACGCCGGCTCCGGAAAACTCATTGTAGTATGCTTGGTGAGGCGAGAAAGGTCGTTTTAAATTTCAACAAAATCCCTTTTTTTAAACAACTCAATTAATAGTCCATTTGAGTAGACATTTCACATTTAATTTTGTTTGACCGATCAGGCACCTAAATATCGATACTGCTGTGCAAAGCCAAAATGAATGAGTGAATGAATATAAAAACTTCTATAGCGCTTAACCCCTCAGTGTCCCGAGCTCATAGGCGCGACAATCAGCAGGGCTGTTCAGTATCGTAGTCGGTATTCCATTCCGAGTCACCAACTGAGCATGCCAGGACACAAAAGAACTAGGTCGGAAAAAACATTTTCTGAAAGATTGCACTGTTTTTAAAGTTCTAATTTCACCGGGGAGACGATTCCACATTTTTGGTACAGCCACAGAAAAAGACCATTCACCCTTCTTGGTTCTGATCCGAGGAACAAGTAACACACTTTGTTCAGATGAGCGGAGATCACGAGTACGGTTCGGAGGCTTAAGCATGTCCTTTAGATAGATTGGCTGATTGTTGCACAAGGCCTTATAGGTTACTAAACATATTTTTAATTTTATTCTAAAACAGACCGGAAGCCAACGCAACGACAACGAAGGGGTGTTGTTCTGCAAAAACGAGGAACACGTGTCACTACTCGACCTAGACAATTTTGCACTCCCTGAAGCGTGATTGTTTCTCGTCTTGTGACATTGTAGAGGAGGCCGTTTCAATAGTCCAGATAACTCGAAAACAGCGCTATTGCAATGGTTTTCAGATGTCAAAACCGACTCAGGCGACGTAAGTCACGAATGTGATAGTATCAAGAACGACAAACCAATGATATGTGTGTTCTAAAACTTAAACCGCCGTCGAACACGACTCCAAGATTTCGAGCCAAGTCTGTAGGTGTTATTTTATGGCCTAATAGTTTTGGGGGGAAATGTTTCTCGATGTAATTTTGTTCCAAATCTGAATTTACCTTGAGTTTGCTACTTCTCATCCGATCACCTATGTCCAACAAACAATCCTGCAACAGTGACAATGACATATCAGGTGCTGATTTGGATATTGCGATATAGATATGCCTGTCTTTAGCATACATATAGTGGCACACATTATGTCTAGAAATTATTTTACTCAGAGGTGTTGCATAGAGTGTGAAAAAGGGCGTGTGAAAATGCAGTATCCGCTTACTTTTAAGTGGTCAGATACTGCCTTTTGGCTTTGCAGAGCAGAATACCAATATCAACACCTCCGGGATATTTATCTCAATATTACTTAACTGTAAATTTCTTTACCAATAAGTTAACCATTTAAGCGCTAATTGAGACGATAGTCGTTTTCAATATGTTTATTAACCGACTAAATCACTGTTATTGTGAAAAAAATGGGTGTTGAAACGTCAAGATTTGGAAATGTTAGGTCCCAAATTAAACAACAGTTTCACCAACTTGGAGTTGTGGGTCACGGTAGCGATGTACAACTTCAAGTTAGTGAAAATGTTTAATCTGTTTTATTATTAAAGAACTTCAAAGTAGTGTCCCCGCTGATTTAACACCGACATGAATCGGTATGTGGCGCCAACAAACGGTATTTGGTAGCAGGTGAACCCTGATGCAGCGCTGTGTAAAATGACGGACAAAGGGTTTTGTTGTCAAGCTGATTTTAATGTTCGAGATATTTTCGTGAATATATGCATATGTTAATAGATCGCAGAAGAGGACTTTATTCCCTATTTTATAATATTAGAAAATGAATTATTAATGATAGAAAACGCTGTATTATTATTCGAAAATGAATTCTTAATATTAAAAAAATCATTTACTGCTATTAAAAACGAATTTTGATGTCCGTGTGAAGTTCAAACATGTAAGCTGGTAAACAGGTGATCGTAAGCGAAATGTGTTCTTCCTTGTGATCTCGTACTGGTGAAGTAATCGTGGCTACAATCTATATATTCCTGAGGGGGGGGGGGGGTAACCCTTAGAGCCTTTAAATATTTTTGCATAAGCCATGGAGACCAAAATGTTTTGAAATCATCAAAAACGTCTTAGTTAGCTCTTTCCGCTTCATTTGAATACCTATATGTTATGGGTCTACGGTCATTTTAAATATTTCAATTCTTTCAGTGCAGGGATCGACTGCAGACGCCAGAATCTGACGTCTATAGACGTCAGATTATGACGTCTAAAGTCGGTCCCCGCACTGAAAGGGTTAAAAAAGCATTTTCACGAGAGCACGGGTGTTTTGATTTTGCGGAGATATGCCGATGTTTTTATAATTTATGCGCATGTCTTCATAATGTCTAATAAAGAAAAATAAAATATGAACCATTTTAGGATACTAAGAAACGTTTGACTTGTAATTCCATGCAGCCTGATAATTGTACGCGATTTAAACATGTGCTTAACTATTATTATTATTTAGGTTTAAAAACGCCCCTCGGCTATTTACATATAGGCAAGAATACGTAATGTATTTTTGATATAGGTCTATTTACCTTCAGGTGGACTTACTGGGGCGTGGCACCGTCTGCAATCCCATTAACTTTGTTTTGTATTGGCAACAATATACTATACCAGGATTCACATTCACCGTGGTGGATGAATTTCGCCGATTTCTCAGTCAATTCTCAACCAATTTTCCTGAAATTTTACACACACTATTTTCCATTCATGTCGTGACTACCCTGAAAGTTTCGCGGAGTTTTGATAAGTATTTTAAATGTTAGACCATTTGACATGTAGTAAATAAATAAAAATGTTGCCCTCTATAAAGCCATTAGCTACGTCTCAGAATTTTATTACATGTCAAATGGTCTAACTTCTAAAATACTTATCAAAACTTCGCGAAATTTTCAGGGTAGTTACGACATGAATGGAAAATAGTGTGTGTAAAATTTCAGGAAAATTGGTTGAGAATTGACTGAGAAATCCGCGAAATTCAATAATCCTGGTTGATGAATTTAATGTGAATCTGACTATAGTATCTTAATCACTGTTAATGGATGGTACGCATTTTTCTATGACGTAAAAGTCATCGCCGTTATCGTTGTGGTCAAAGCGTAATGGTACACGTGTTTATGTGAGGGTTCCGACTACCATCGCTAATCACCCCTTTGAATTTTAAAATGTTGCTATACTTGAGGTGGACGAGTTATGAAAACAAAATGTTTATAAAATATAGCAACAAAATGCATAAGTTGCAGGGTTTGTGCGACACGGGAAAGCAAGTTAGTTTATATTACTGAAGCGTCCCTGTGGGTACATTACATGTAGCTAAGATTTCAGCCCTGTGTCAACGACCCGCTCCGGGTCAGCCACTGCTGGGGCTACATTACATGTACGTGACGTTTCCAGCCATAATTTACGTTTAGGTGTATGCATCGCGAACTTGATTGTTTTTTTTATCACTATATTCTTTTTTTAAATATATTTTTTCTTAGCTACAAAATGTATAGCAATAATTATACTGTAAGCCTAAACTTAATTTAATTCGTTCATGGAAAGTAAATATTGGATGCGACCAGCGGGACTGAAAACGTCATTTTACATAGGCCTACTCAACGCTTTTTTTTACACTAAAACAAACACGATCACCATTGAATACGTGTGTAAACTTCTTATTGCATTCAATACCTAATAAAATACTAAATTATCAATAATTTAGTGAAAACATCCGTTAATGACTGATTTTAACTGTGGAAAAAATCACGATTGAAGATAATATTGCTCAGACTGGAACAGCGTTGGCTCAAAGTTGTGTCGCCGGCCACATATGTCAGCTAGGTGTGATAATCATTGATGCGAAACCTGACACATTATTAGTTGTGTTAACAATCCTGACGGACATATATCATCGGCTTGTGAAATCTTAATACATTTTGATATTCACTAAGTGAAATTATTTTCCGGTTGCATTTTTTTAATTTGTAATATGAGGGTAAAATGTGATTTTGGGGTTTAAAAAGTGGTTCGTAATAAACGAATTTCGCAGTAAACGACTTCGCAATAAGCACAATATAAATACATGTATGTGATCCTATGGGAAACGATCCGTTCCTGAGAAATACTTCGTTATACCCAGAAATTCGCTTTAGGCGTGTTCGTTATAGAGAGGCTCGACTGTACTCCAGATTGCATTGTGCTTCATCCTAGATTCCTCATCTCATTCTGCTTCAGCCTTGTGGCTCAATCTGACCGGCCACGTGGTAGACGTGTGGGGCGTGCTTGTTGTATGGTATACCTATAACACCAGTCATCGTGGGGACTGCCTTTTCTAAATTTAACTCAGAACTATATTGAACATAGCATAATAAAAGTAGACATTGTCATTGAACATTGCACTTTATATGCAGCAATAGGACTGTAGAAGACGCATCATAGCACATAGAATATTGAAAGAAGGAAGATCAGATATTAGACGAATTTTGAAGGTCTAAAGGGCTATTTAGTGGTCGTCATCTATCTTCCAGGGACGGAAAGCTGGTCTGACACAACAAAGGTATGCAGTCAAAGTTTTAGTCGTTTGTAACATACCGCAAATCCCTTTCTTGTGTTTTTTTCTCGAATTTTTTAGTATTTCATAATAAGCAATGGTGCCTTATTGTTGGCAGTGCTGAAAATTTCTCAAGATAACAGCTCTGAAAACTTCCATCCTCACATCTCGACTGATGTGATGGCATAGTTATTTTAGAGTTTTCTTACACACTTCATTCGTATGGTGATTAAAAACTAGTCGATTGTCCAGTCTCACTCCCAGCAGTTTTACTTCTTCGCTTATTAGATGGCAAATTGTGCAGATGGGCAGCTTCAACGTTGGTTTGATGTTGGGCCAGCAACGTAGACGGTGGATCTGTATTAAGCCAAGATGAAGTCAAGTTTCAATCAAATACGCAATTGCAGATTTGAACTGTCCTTTATAATGGGTCTTATTGTTAAAAGTAGGGACATTTACATTCACTTTGAGCATTTTACATTCATAATACGCTGGTAGTTGCGTCAGCATCCAAACGAATGAAAAATGGCGATATGTTATCAATCCTCACCACACCAACAACAACGAACAATCGAGCCGCAGGAGGGCGGGGGCCCTAGGGTAGTGGTTAGCACCGCTGCCTTTCACGCCAGAGCTCGGTGTTTGGTTCCCGGTCTCGGCGGTTTGAAAGAAACAAAAAATGTTTCTTCCCCATCCACGTGTGAAAGTCAGTATTGTGGGGAGCCTCCGTGACCGAGAGGTCGCGTGCTCGGCCTTAGACTGCCAGGGCTCGAATTTCGAATCCTGTGTCTGGAGGACAGTGTCATCTTAATCATCTCACTATCCTCAGGAGGTTCTCCTGGCCTTGCGCGAAATTAACGTCGATACATAATCGCCTAGAAACAAGTATATTTTTCTGAAAATGCCGGGATTAGCGGGGCTCGCACCCGGAACGCATGCATGACTAGCGAGACAGTCAGACGCTCTACCAAAGCGTGACGTCCCCTTTTCTTTTGGAAAATGATGGCAATTTCGTTCTTTATACTGACGCAATCGCCGCGAGAAGAATAACGTTAGTCGAGCCACTGACATCTCGTACGTCAAACGACAGCTCTAACAATGTATGCGGCGTCACCTTGGATAGGAAAACGGTACATGTCAATTTTGTAATAAATTTCATGATTTATTAGAGTAGGCCTACATAATTCCATGACAATTTGTATATATTGGGAGATTTCAACTTACATCTGGATAACTCAAATGAAAAAACCCAATAAATTCAATGACATCCTCACATGTTTCGACCTTAAGCAGCATGTTAAATTCCAACTCACGTTCATGGCCATTGCCTTGATTTTTTAATCACCAAACGCATTTCTAATTCTATCAAATCAGTTTTTTTGGCAGCAGTTATATCACAGACCATCTTGCGGGCATATGAGAAATTGACTGTTGTAAGACGAAATTGAAGAAGGAAAAATATATTTTCGAAAAATAAACGAAATTGATTATGAATCGTTTTATTCAGATATTCCCAATTCGGATCAAATGAAGAAACCAGAGAAAGACCTCTCGGCACTATGCCGAGTTTGAATTGTAATTCAAGTTGGCATTGGAGCCGAAATTCAACATTTTCCCAAATTGTGAGATCTACAGTCCCTCAATGCAGCCAATGTTGGTTTAATGTTGGTCCATCGTCTACGACGCTGGCCCAACATTAAACCGACATTGGCTGATCATCACGTTGCCCCAGTCATTTTGGTATGTACCTCATGTGAATAATTTGAGACATTCTGGTCCACTTAAACCTAGAATATGTGTTTTCACCTAAGTCGCAAACGCCAAAAACACAAATAAGGCGATTTCTCGAAATTTGACAAGAACCCGGCTTGAGCACCAAGCAAATTATGTTCCAAGGGTATAACAATAACCAGCCATAACATTGAGGGTACCTTTCATAGTCAAATCAAACCCATCAGCTGAAGGAGTAGAACCTTCCCCAGCGCATGTGATCAGGTGATGAGCGGAAATAAATAATTCGGTATGAGACTGGAGTCGGTAAATGAAGAATGAGAATTATTGTGATATCTTGAGTCAGTAAATGAAGAATGAGATTTCTCGTGATATCGATTTGTTGCCTGTATTGTGTACCGTATCCCCGCGCATTGACGTGCATGCACTTATAAGTAAAAATAACATGTTTTAGGTCTGTTTTAAAATTGTTTTATGTTCGAATATAAGAGCATGCACTTGTTTTCGAAAACTAAGTGCACCCCTCTAAATAGGAATTGTGTCGCCAAATCTGACACCTTGAACGACAAAAAGAAATTAGTCTATTAAATCACATTATATGAATCCCCCCCGTAATACCCGCCCCGATTTAGCCGATTATTGCTAAGACGCCATTATTATTGAAATAAACTTTGCACTCAACTAAACAGATTCTTGTGGAGTACCAATCCGCGAACAAAATATAATGTACAAGTGGGGGCAGCAGTTCACAAAGGGTGGGAGAGTGAGGAGGCGTTATGCCAGTGGGTAGAGTCCTTAATCTCATTCAATGAGAGCGTTATGTTTTTATAACAATGATCACGTCTTGAGCCCTCCTATAGACAGACAGAGGTGTGGACGCGACTGCTGACGATAGCTGTGAGGATTCAAATATGCACTAGCCTATATGAAATGATAGCTGGCTGTTGAAAAAATGAAGATTTTTTTATTTTGCGCCTGACAACTATGGACTTATATTTATATAATAAGTGCAAATATTTTGTTGTTTTCTAGATATAAGGTTATATAATGCACATCTCGATGCTAAAATTAGTGTTTTGATAAGGTTATGCGTACTACAAATGTCGTTACAAAACAAATAAGATTACAAATTTGCATTTTTATATCAAAATATTTATCATTTGTTTATTATCAAGGTCATTTCATCTTGGAATATAAATGCATGTATTTTTCCTAAAATATTTTTTTATTTTCGAATATAAGTGCATGCACCTGTTTTCGAAAAACTAAGTGCATCTTCAAATATAATGCATGCACGTTTGTGCGCGGGCATACGGTATTTGGAAAGCATTCGAAGATGGAGATTGCGTTAGAAATTGGAGCTGCAGATACAGCCCGAGCAAAACAATGTGCAGATATCATACAACCGGAGAAAAATGCACACCGCAGGGTGCGCATATTTCAAGATGTTAGCTTATCGTCACACAGGTTTGCCTTGTCAAATAGTAGGCTACCAATACGGCGACAAAGAAAACAACGGTACCATTCTATTCTGTCCTCAGAGATTACATATTATTGAAGGGAGATCGACGTGACTGTTATTTTAAATCAAGCTGGCTACAAGTGGATGTCTCATCTTGGCAGACACTAAACGCTAAGCCAGTGTTGGTTCGTCATTGGCGACGCTGACCCAAAATTGGGCCATCGTTGGTTCAACATTTCGTGTTTGCAGGACCAATATCAGCCCAGCAAACACAAAACTTTTGTATAACACTTGTACAACGTCGACCCGACGTCTTCGACGTTGGTTCAACATTGTACAATTGTTATACAAATGTTTTGTGTTTACAAAGCGTTAGTCACAGGCGCTGATCCAATGCTGGTTGGATGTTGGGCCAGCGTCATAGATACCCATGCAGTCAACCGTCCATGCATGCTACGTAATTTCGTTCTAAATCAGGAAATGTGCAAGACACTCAATATACTACATGTCTGTGATGCTGGGGCACATTCAGCGTGGCGCCAAACACAACACAGTAACTCAATACTGGGCTAATGTTGGCTCAGCGTCGTGGACAGTGGGCCAACATTAGCCCAGCATCGGGTCAACGTCTCGTGTTTGAACGCCTGCACGATAGAAAGCGCTGGATAGACTGACATAAATGAATGGGACAGACAGACGGACAGGACGCACTGAGCGGACAGAAGTAAACCAACATATACCCACCTCTGTGTACAGAGGGGAGCTATAATAAATGACTCTCACCTCCCATGTGATTTATATTTCCCATTGCAGAAATATTTTCCATCAGAATCTGTAGGGCTTTGTTTTTTTTTGAACACATGTAACATTCGGGACATTCGGGATACATGGGACATTTGTGACACATTGGACATTTGGGACACATGGGGCATTTGGGACACATAGGAAATTTGGGACACAGGGGATACATAGGACATTTGGGGCATTTGGGACACATGAGACATTTGGGACACATGGGACACATGTACATTTGAGACACATGGGACATTTGGAACACTTCGGACGTTTGGGACACTTGGGACATATGGGCCATTTGAGACACATGGGACATATGGGCCATTTGGGATATCTGTGACTCTGGGACATTTGGGACACTTGGGATATATATATGAGACACTTGGGACACATGAAACACATGGGACACTTGGGATATATATGAGACACTTGCGACATTACAAATTACAAATGTTATATATTTGTAAAAATATAAATGTTATATATTTTCTTGTGAAATGTAGTATCTCAAAGGTTTCTACTGTACATAATGTTGGCTCAAAGCTGGATAACTCTCTGCGACGGATAAATTGTTGGCACAAAATTAAACGCAACAATTTCAAAATGTTCTTATTTCAAGTAATTTACTTAAAGCCTTTCGATTGATTTAAATAATGTTGGTGTGTATCCGCATTTTGTGTTTTGACCTCAATAACGGACAAATGACCTTCAAATCGAAGAAAGTCAACTCTGAAGGTCATGGGCCAGCTGACAATGATCCCAATATGCGGGTCATCTGAAATTAAGCAACTATGCGGGGTGGGGTGGGGGAACAAAAACTCCTTTTTCAGAAAAAGTTTAAGTTCATTGGTGGGTTGATGCAAATGACTCGTAAATTGTGCAGCGTGAGCCTGTTTCTCCATCTATTGCTATGACCTCTGATAGGCCACAATAGGAAAGATATGGACAAAGAATGCACTGAAGATCCCTGTGTGGTAAAAAACGTGTGTTTCTGTGCACTATAACGTTACGCATTGAGGCCAATGAGCCACAAATTCAAGTGAGTGACATCAGTCAACATCAAATCAAATCCAGTGCCCCCCTGGCGCTCGTAAAATTCGCAAATTGCGAATATTTTATGTTATTTGCAACACGAATAAGTGTTTAGCGAATGTTTTTGCGAATCTATATTGCCGTCGTCTTTGATGATAGCGATAGGCCTACACGCTGTTACAAACTACGGGGGGTGACCATGCTGACACTTTTCTAAATGCAGTGATCCCGGGCCGTATGCTTCCGTAAAATCACTGTTGTGCGACGTCTCAAAAAGTTACTGCATTCTCGCCGCGGTCGTGTGTGGCATGTCATGCGCATGCGCCGTCATCAGCCGCACGTGGTCATTGTTTCTTGAAGGATATGAAATATTTTGAGAAGTATATCCATAAAGTGGTGCTGCGTTCCTTTTTCGTTAAGCAGGCCTATAAACTATCTAATTTAAACGGTGGTGAAAGGGTCAGGTCAGTGAGACGCCTGCCCATGGCAGCAAACACAAAACACGCGTACAACACTTCTACAACGTCGGCCCAACAACTTCGACGTTGGCCCCAGCATTGCCACACAAATGCTTTGTGCTCGCTGGGTACTGAGTGGACACGTATCAGCGGCCAGTGCCCAGCAAACACGACACAGTCAGTACGTGCACATAGTATACAACGCCCCAAAGCCGTTTAAATGGTAGCTAGCGTCGTACACAATGACCCGGCATCGGACTAATGCACGTTACGCCGACACATTGCCGGGTCAATGATGGGCTTGGGTAGAGAGAGAGAGAGAGAGAGAGAGATAGAGATAGCTAGAGGAGCGCGCAGCGCGAGGGCTGACGCGAGATTATGCACCAGTTCTGGTATAAACCTTATAGTGCCTCTCTCTTTTCACCTGGTGAGGTAGGTGATTGTACAAGCATTGGCAAGAAGTCCAGGAGACAAGGAACCAGGGCAGGGCTGCTGAACCATAAAGAAACAGCCGTTTGAGCGACCAGCCACCAGAGTAAGGGCAAGGACTGACCCTTTTGAGATGTGTTAAGAGAGAGAGAGAGAAGTACGTTTATTTCACCAAAAATTACATGGCTGGGAGACCCTCGCTAACATTAAAAATAACCGCTAACGCGAGGGCCACCCATATGTTGAAAAACAAGATATAGAGTCACATTATCATAGTAAAAAGGCATATACATACATATATGTACACAAATAAAAATACATACGCACATACATATGCAAATATATAAATATATGTGCGCACATATATATATACCCAACATATACCGACACAGGTTGTAAGGTGATACTAAGCATAGACATAACTATTATACAATTTAGTTTGTAGGCCAAGTGCATGCACGAGAACATGGAGAAGACACTGAGGGGAGCAGGGGATTGTACAAACGGTATAGTGTTGATTTAAAAAAAAATGAAAATGAAACATAAGATCTACGGTTGTGTCAGACCAGTAGCTATGGCTTCCTTGAAAGAAGGAAGATCAGAATGATAATGTACGAATTTTCTCTGAGAGATTGTTACAGATCGTTGGTGCCAAGGATGAAAATAAATGTCGAACTCAGTTGTAAATAAGTATTTCTAGGGTTTTCACAGAATGTCTAAGAATTCGTGTAAATTTCTGCGGTGTGATTAGATCATGAAGGTATGGGGGCGAAACGTTATTTACAATGTTGAATGTCTGAATGTCTATTCTGGTGTCGTCATCCCTCGTCTAGGGAAGGCAAGCTGGTCTGTCTCTTTAGCCCTTTAACCGCCACATTATTCAATCTGAATTTCCACCAACTTGAAGTTGTGTCTCGCTGACGCGATCCACAACTTCAAGTGAGTGAAAATTATTCAGATTTGGCAAAATGGAGGTCAACTGTTTTGAAATATTGCTGATTGATGTCAAATTTTATCTTTGTCACACATATTTAAAAGGTGGTACTTAATGTGCTAATAAAAATGAAAACCCGACTATATGCGACACCGGCGGTTAAAGGGTTAAAGATAGGTAGTCGGAGTTATAGTCGTTTGTGACACAGGCTACCGCAAAGCCCGTTCTTGATTTTTTTCTCGATTTTTTTGAGTGTTTGATAATGAGCAATGGTGTCATAATATGATAATATTATTGCTGGACTGTGCTGCTTATTGCTCTGACAGCTTCCATCCTCACATCGTTACTGATGTGATGGCATAATCGCTTCAGAGCATTTACTGGTCTACCTGTTTTCTTACACAATTCATTCGTATGGTGATTAAAAGCTAGCCGATTGTCCAATCTCACTTCCAGCAGTGTTAATTCTTGGCTTATAGGATGGCAAATTTGACAGATGGGCAGCAGCAATTAACGTTGGTTTGATGTTGGGCCAGCGACGTAGACATTTATAAAATATTGGAATTGCAGATTTGAACTGTCCTTTATAATAAATCTAATTGTTAAAACAAGGGACATTTTTTTATTCACTTTAAGCATTTTAAATTCATTTTAATCTGGTATACTGTCGCGTCAACGTTGCCAGTTTCAAACGAATTAGAAATGTCGATGAGTATAAATTCAGGGCGTAAAGAGATACTCACGATCTATCCGGTCCCACCACACACCAACAACAACTAACATTCTCTCAAAAAAAAGAGACCGCTGTGTTTTGGAGAATCGGAGGAGCGCGCGAAATTAAGGATACACTTGTTTCAACCTTAAATCGACGAGGCTGCCATTAAATTAATCGACTAGAAACAAGGATAATTCTCTGAAAAAGCCAGGATTAGCGGGATTCGCACGCGAGACGCATGCACGACTAGCGAGGCGGTCAGATGCTCTACTAAAGCGTCGCGCCCCCTTCTCTTTTTGGAAAAAGAAGGCAATTCGTTCTTTATACTGACGCAATCGCAGCGAGCAGTCGAACCACAGACATCTCGTGCGTCAAGCGACACCTCTAACAATGTATGCGGCGTCCCCTTGGATAGGAAAGAGTGTATCGTGTAAAGTGAGATACACATTCTCATATCCAAAGGGGGGGGGGAGTACTCACGTCCATCGATCTTTCTTCCTGCAGAAGTACCACGGGTACTGATGTTCGCTGAACCACTGCTCCCTTTCCTCGCTCTCTCGCCGCGCCAGGTCTTTGTACATCGCATACCAGCTAGAAGAGGCCACCTTGGGGATGTCGCAGTAGAGCACCTGTTTGTAATGGTCCACGATTCCCTTCATACTCTTGTTCTGGTTGTCGGACCAGGCTACCCCCTTGGATCTGTTCTGCTCCAGGTCGAAATCCATGATGCCCGCCATTTTGCATATTTTCTCGACGTGTCTCTGAAGTGTGGTGTTGACTGGAACGAACGGAGAACAACAAAACATCTACATGTATGTAGTTACACACTAAAAGTCTTAAAGGGACTGGCCCAGGCTGAAATAATCAAAAATCGGTGATTTTATTTTGGCTTCTTAATATGACCATATGATGTAAACACAAGCACATGTCCATAGACTAGAACTGCAAAAGTTTTTTAATTTTTGTGCTGCGCATACACCAGTTAGGCTAGATATAGAGAGGAGATTTAATTATTGACAACCATGTCAAAAATTAGAAGTACGGGAATCTCGTCTCTATATCTAGTCTAACTGGTGAATGCGCAGCAGAAAAATTAAAAAACTTTTGCAGTTCTAGTCTATGGACATGTTTACATCATATGATCATATTAAGAAGCCAAAATAAAATAACCGACTTTTTTTATGATTTTAGCCTGGGCCAGTCCCTTTAACGTGTTCTGGGTTGTTAAAAATGTTCGATTTTGGTGTCAACATTTTGTAACACTAAACTGATGTACCATTTTAAAAACATGAACACTGTACCCTAGAACATTTACATTCCCCCCTGTTACAGCCCCCATAACACTTTGGACGCGTCACTTTTATTGAGTATAAATCCGAGAGTGGTTTAATACTGTCGGATAAACTCGTCGTCGACTGCAATGATCCTAATCATTAATAATGTGTTTATAAATACTGGAGAAACACGTTTGAATTTGAAAAAAACTGTCTCAAATGGAACAGTCCGTAAGAGTAAATTGACAATTCATAATATTACCTGCAAATAGTGGACGTTTCGTGACAACAACGGGGACAACGTCTTGGTGACTGCTGTTCCTATCGGTTGTGGCCACCAGGATGATCATGATGACAGTGAACACCAAAGCCAGGCGCTGTCACACAATAAAACACAGAGCATAAACCAGTTTAATAAAAAGAGGCACTACGTAACTAAATAGTTTTGCCCTCGTTGCTCGTTGGTCCCCACTTTCCCGAATGTTGTAATTTGATGGCGTGAGACCCATGGAGCAGTAGGCCTAAGTCATTTTTAAATTCAAAGACATTTTTTCATGCTTCAGGTACTTTTGCATCAATTGGACGTTGTTAAGCACAGGGGGACCAACAAATCAGTAGCTTTGCTTTTAAAAAGTGGAATTTATCGTTTTCGGCTTTGTGGTAACCCTGTGCTTAACAACGTCGTAGTAGAGTTTTAAAAATAATAAATGCACACACAACATGCACAAAAGGCTTTTCAATTGTCGCCTCGTACTCAGTAGGAAAAAACCGGGGCTAACTGGGACACGACCGGGACGAACCTCTGACAGGGAATTCTCTGAAATGACAATATCAGTCAGGGGAGATACCCCCTTCACTTGATCCACACTATTTGTGAAAAGAAAAGATCTGAGGAATCAGGTTAGAATAAATATATTTTTCTACCTCTCCTGTATTTTTCACCTCCCCCTTTCGATTCATGCCAAACTTAAAATACGAATGTGGTATTATACTGACACATATCAGTGAACCTTCAATACAGCATAATTTACAATTAATATATTTCCGGCCCTGTGCAGTACCCACATGCCAGGTGATATGTTCTACGTAAGGTCAATCTGGGGCTAAGTGGGACACACTTGCGGGGCTGACTGGGACAGTCTCAGCCAGCCCCAACTGTAAAACATTATTATGTCTCACTTAGCTCCTACTTACCCAAATTGTGATCAATTTTAATGTGCCTAGATAATAATAAGGGGTTGGAGATGACCATAATCTACTAGATGTTTTTATTGTTAGCACATCATGTCCAGGGGAAGCCGTGGCTAACTGGAACACTTTTTCTCTTTTATCGCATTGAACCAGACAATAGAGCTAGAGTTAGAAATGTCTTAGAAATATTCATCCCCATTTTGAACGTGTATTTTGATCACAAAAAAATGACAGTTTATTCCTATACTTAATGATATGTTGTAACTCTGCATAGTTTTGAGTTGCAATAATATTATAGCGAAGGCTCTTATTGCATTAACAAATTTGCCACCTATATTGACTGATCGTGACGTTTTGAATATCAAGCTTTGTTATGCCCTGCACCAGAACGTCAAATGAGAAAAGCGTCTCAGTTGGCCCCTATCTCCCCTAACAGTTGATCGAAAACAAAAAGACACGCAGTAGCGTTACAGCTTAATTGTTAACTTTTACGGTGCGATTGCACGTCAAAATTCCATATACCGCTACTATGCCCTGCAATAATTAATTTATATTTTCACTCACTTCAAGTTGTGGCTCGCTACCGCGATCAACAACTTCAAGTGGATGGAGTTTATTCAGATTTGTGAAACTTAAGTGAATATGTATAGCGCCTAGATATTAGTGTCAAAGGTTGAATATATTTCACTTAAGTAAATAAACTGATTACACAAATGTTGAAAAGACACAGATAATATTATAGTCTCTTGTTATGGTCGATATCAGGGCTCTGATAGTTAATTCATTCACCTTATTGCGCTGATCACGTCTATAGCTGATTTAGGCCTAATTTTTGTCCTTGAAGCAAAAAGTTCGAATGCGAAATGAATATTAACTTTGCCACGTCATCTGCATATGTTGTGATTTAAATTGTTTATATTTGTGTAAGTTTCACTCACTTTAAATTATGGGTCGCGGTAGCGAAACACAATTTCAAATGAGTGAAAATTTAAATTATATCAGTTAAATTATATAATTCATCGATTATATTTATCGATTTAAGAGTTACCGAGGTTTTTTTTTATTTTTGTGAAAATTACCAAAATTGTAGCCAGTAGCGTGAACGTGGAATACATGGAGTGTGAGACCACATAGTTACCAACAAACTCTCGATATTAAAACCAAATGTTTGGGTTAACGTTGTGTCAATATCTCCTGTAACCATGTGTAACTGGCTTGTTGGCTTACTGACCTTGATACTCCAGTAAAGTGCACTAAATGTCGTCTGCTGCGTCGTGTGGTCTGCCATGTTCCCGTCAGATATTCCAGGAATGGTCGAATCTGGAATGGGAAACGGAATTTATTTTACACCTGATGACCGAGACCGAGAGGTAGCGTGCTCGGCCTCAGACCGCTAGGGCTCGAATTTCGAATCTTGTGTCTGGAGAACAGTGTCATCTCATTCATCTCACTATCCTCAAGAGGTTCTCCTGGCCCAGTTTAGCCTATATGTGCACAAAGGTGGCCTAAAGCCCGATTGATTTCATTTTTTATACCTGATGTAACTTCCGGACATCCTCACAATTCTATTCGTCAGTTAGCCTAGATCTGTGACATTTCATGTCATATCACACCATCGTAGTCGATCGCCGGACAACGCCACCGAAGATCCACAGATCTAATGCTGGGCCCGTATTCTCGTACAAGTTACAATATATCGTAGGCTTCTGATTGGTCGAGATGGCCATCTCGACCAATCAGAAGCCTACGATATATCGTAACTTGTACGAGAATACGGGCCCTGAACAATAACGGACATATTCAGGACATATGCCTCTATACAGGACGCATTTTATGTTTTGTGAACGAAAACAGGTAGATGAATCAGGTTTATATTCGCTCTGAATACGGATTATTAAACTACGTTTGAACCCTAGTTTTAATTCAAACCTCACCTCTGAATACGGCCCAATATGTCCACTGTCATTTGCGGTGACTGGTAGTTCAGCAATTTATGCGAGTCGTAATCATTATTCTCCTGGCGGTATCTTCAGCCAACTGTAAATTAGTAATCAGTGCTTAACTCCACTTTTCGACATGTATGGTGTATGATGCAGCCTACCAGTTTAAAGTTCACAGGCAGTTTCATGCTCACAGTTTGATATATATAGTCTATAGGTACGTTATTACCGGGGATTAATATTGTAGCAGCATGACTTCATCTCCGCATGACTGCTCAGACACAACGGTTCGCTGGAGTGAGTAGCCTGCCATTTATGTGAAACTCAATGACCTTGACGGACCTCCTTTGTTTTCACCGAGCTGGCTAATACAATGAAGTATGGGGGAGGGTCTTATATAACTTTGTTTTCACCGAGTGACGTCACTGCGTTTCACAGAATGAAGTATGGGGGAGGGGTGTTATAATATAACCTTGTTTTCACCGAGTGCGTCACTGCGTTTCACGGACTCTGACCCAACGTTGGTTTGAGCGTCCCGTGATGGTTGGGATATGGACATGGTCTCCATTAATCACTGTTAATATTTAGCTCTGCCTGTAAATATTAAAGCTACCACACACCGCAAAGACTCCCCACGATTGCGTAAAACGCGACCGTCGCGGCAGGTTTTAAAAATAGCAGAAAAGCTGGTTCTACGACGGCAGCATGCCACACAGAAAGACCAACTTTCTGTCGTAAGCTATTGCAGCGAGCTTAGTGGTGAGCGTGTAGGCCCTCTAGTGGTCGGGTGGGTATTCAGGAAGCAATTTACAGTACTTAATACATTGCTGTCGCGTCGCAGGACATTCCTGACCGCAACGACGTTCTACGACGCTGACGACAGCTTCCGACGCGACGGAAATCTACCAAATCGTAGAGCCTTTACAGAAATGGATTCCAGAGTGCCCAATAGACATGCCCAAAATTCTGCCCGTTGAAAAATTCACTTAATTGATATTAACATTTCTTCAATCAATCAATCAATCAATCAATCAATCAATCAATCAATCAATCAATCGATCAATCAAATTTCGCGCAAATCCGAATTTGGGCTATTTCGCGGTCTTTTCAATTCACGCAAATAATTTTGAGATTTTTTGCCACTTGGTGCTAAGTCGTTTTCATCACTCGACATGTTAACTGCTTACTATTTTTGTAACACCACGTAACCTAATCACTATTACGTGACGTCATCAATAAACATAATGGTATAGTTGGTATATGCTTCACATGTCTGTGAAAAACCCCTGAAAAATCACAAAAAATGATTTTTTTCTTTTAAGGCAAAAATCATATATACATAAAAACTGAAGTGAGTTTAAAACAGGAAAAAAACACGTGTATATTTTCAATCCGTGGCAAGAGGCATGCAATGATAATAATGATAATCCGAGTAAAAATTAGATATAAAGCCTAGAAAATAGTGCACTCACCTACATCACCTATATCAGCTGCATCATCTGATTATCGTAGGTGCACTTTCGTGTCCAACGAACCTTAAACCGCATAACAGTGACAAACACACGGTTGGCCAGTCACGCCGATCAATACCGGGGCTTCGACGCGATCTTGTCTGGTATCGTCTGCTGCGTCACAGGGCATGAGCAGTAGGCGTACCCCACTGGGCACACGACGTTGGTCACTGACGTTGACGTTGATTCAACGCCGCAACAACGGCGTGTGCCCAGTGGGACCCAACGGCGTGTGCCCAGTGGGACCCACATCAATAACTTGGTGAGCGCCGCGTATGCATAAAGTATTGATAGGCATATCGGTCAAAGAATTGGCAGCCATGCATCACCACACAATGTCGTACGCGCCTTCATCGATTGCTTATAGTAGTGCCTCTCTCTTTCACCTGGTGAGGTAGGTGATGTGTACAAATTGCACAGGGAATTATTGTACTTGACCTGGAACTACGAGAGGGCAACCGGATTTTTTTTACCAAATTCCTCTATAAGGTATCTAGTAACACCGAAAAAAAGTCTTAATCTCAACTCGTTGGGGAGGGGGTATTTTTGGGCCACGCCCTTTTTTGGTGTCAGTGGATATGTTCAGTGTGATAAGAGTGTATAACGTTACTCGCACAGGAATTGATATGATCAACCGATATAAATTATTTGATGACCTTGAAAGGTGAATTTCAATGTAAAGGTCAAACAAAAATAACACTTTTTTATAATTTTGTATTTATTTTTATACAATGCAATACTTTACAGATATGGTGAAATCATGGCCACTCTCTAGATGGGTGTGAAATTGGAAAAAATAGATTCTGATATTATCTAATTTACATAAATACAAAATGGCCGCCACTGAAAATGAAACTGGAGTCATACTACTGTTGACTTCTGCCTCTAATTAGCCTATCAAATAGAGTAGTCCACCACAGAGTTTTATACATTGTTGTCACAATGTCAAGTTATGTAAGGGGTACCAACAGTTATTCATGTTTAAGATTTATTGCTAAAATTATTTAATCAATGCCTACTAATTATTTAACGACATTAAATAACATTTACCTCCAAGCACGATATTATTTTTTGACATCTATGACTAAAACGGAGTGGTGGGCTAGTAGTACATTTAACACTGTTTAGGATAGACTTTATTTATGGAGCTTTTTAAAGTTAGTTTTTGAAATTGGAAGCAAATGTCTTATTTGCACAAATTCAAAATGGCCGCTGATGCATATCATGTAGTAGTTCATTTGGATTTGGTTCGGTTATGTAATACAACTTGCTGACACCGGATTCGAAATTTCGGATGTCCCAGATGCTGATATTGCCACCAAAGGTGACATAAAGTCACATTCATTCTATGCACAGTTGACGAAAAGAATATTATCAAATATTAGATAGTCTGCAACCTACCAATGGATAATAACGAGCGAGATTTGTTCACTCATTATACTTACCCTCATAATTAGGAATTCGTCAATTTAATTCCATATCATACAGAAAAATGACAACAAAATAAATGACAATATTTCTACTCTATTATAACATTATAAACACGATTAACAGGTGGCTGAAAATCTTTCTCAGCGTATCAAGCGCATATCCATACTAAATTATTAAATTCTGCTAGACAGATTAGATTACTAGAGCTTAAGAAATACAGCGTGGTACTAGATGTACCTGGCCAAACTTGAGCTCTTTTCACATAACAAACTTTTTTTAAAGCTATAATTTTCTGTTTGAACACTCGGGCATATATGAGATGGCGTTATATGGACGCTTGTAGTGTTTGTGGGAATATAATTGAATTATTTTTTGAAATTATCGTATCGTAGTGCAGGCTTAATGTTGAATCCATCGGTTTGCTTGTTCTGAAACATTTTAAGTACGGTACACCGTTATCTGTTTTGCAGAATTTATTTTCTATATATCAGAACCCAAAAAAATCCTATAGTGATTTGAAGGTATGTTCCACACTTAAGCCATGCGCTATCAAACATCCCATTGATTGCAGCTAATTTTGAGCTGCAATACTACAGGGGAGGGACTCGTCAGGCGTATAGTCATTGTTGTCTGCTCTTTTAGTAACGTTTATCCTGTAGAAAAAGATAGCTAAAACCGTTAAAAGGCGTACATTTTGTATTTGATCTTGATTTTGTCCTATAAATTGACCTTGAGATGTCATATAAATATTTTGATTTGATCTACCAAGTAAACCCCCCAAGTTCATTTAAAGAATCATCCAGCTGCAAAACGCGCATGCCTGGGACGATCAAGTGTAGGCCAACAGTAGCCTATTGAGTACAGATTGACGCCATTAATATAGCCACTGAACTGGTTACAAGATACCACTCAAACGAGACATTGATCCAATGCTGTTTTAATGTTAGGCCAACGTCTGCGACGCTGGCCCAACATTGAACCAACATTACATAAATGTACAATGTTTGAGAGAAAGTCCTCCTGCATGACAATACAAGCTTGGGGGTCAAGCAGTTTCCAAATCCCCGCAGTAATACAGTCAGTTTGTTTGCAAGTAGGCGACCAAGTAGGGGCAAAGGTCAAGGGCTTTGAATTATCACCTCATAGATGTCGCTCAAGTATATATGAACTTGCTGTGATTTGAGAACTTGCTCTTAATGAGGCTTTGGGTATGAAACTCATATTTAGTATTATTATGGAATAGGGCCTTGGCCTACCAACGGGCACTATTGCCTTCTGGGGGACCCTTGTCCCGCGAATTTTGACAGTTGACTACACCTTTAAATCGTTCAATTAGGTTCAAAAGTGGACGCTCCTTTGATATTGGAATATTGTTGATGGCAAAAAATGGGCTTGGCCAAAAATATCTCCCCCCCCCCCCCAGCGAGTTGAGCTTAAGATTTTTTCCTGGTGATACTAGAGACCTTATACTACAACTTGGTGAAAAAACCTGTCTGGCCTCTCGTAGTTCCAGGTTCGGCCATATTTCGACAAAAATTCCCTGTGTTAAAAGCAAGTTGTCATCATATGTCTAGGAGACGACAAGGGACAAGGCCTGCAGAACCATTTGAGAAACAGCCATTGAGCTACCAGCCGCCAGAGGAAAGGAAGAAGACTGATCTTTTTTATAGATACTCTGTTTGACTTTGAGCATTGGAACATGAAACCACCATCTTCGAACCGTTATATTTAGCCAACTATTTGTGTTTGCCATGCTACGCGTACGCCCATACTAGCAATGGAATGGTAAACAAAGAAGTCTTTGCTTTAGACAACCTCCGCCCCCTATGATATGATAGAGAGTTCATTGTTTAGCCATATGTTATGGGCTTACAGCCAATGAAAATATTTTAATTCTTTCAGTTCGGGGACCATCTTTGAACTCTAAACGTACAGTCCCCGCGCTGAAAGGGTTAATATGCCTATAACCTGTCACACCCTACATATATATATATATATATATATAAACATGAGCTGCTGGGCGTTGAAATGATAATCTATGGACTTGAATGGCGTTAAATAACAATTGATTGGCTAACTACTAGAAAACATGAAAATTTAAAAATATTTTAAGTCGATATTGATAGTTATTGAGCTATATTATCCAGCAACCGTTCAGGTGGGGGAAGGGGGGTGGTGCAAACTTGGTAAGACAATGGATGGATCATTTAATATGTGCCATATCTTATGAATTTCAAAACCAACATACGGATCATTGTCTAATAATTAAATTAATCTCTTTTAATTAATAAAATAATAGTAAACAAGTCATTACTTATCCGATTTTCATCATTCAAAAACGATTACGAGATTAATGATACAAATTTTGCGTTTGTGCACGAGGCAAACTAGTGTGACCCGCGTCAGCGAAAAATAGTGTGAAAGCAGAAAATAAAAGTTTTGTCAAATGTTCAGCGATCTGGCAGCATTGAGACGGGGGGAACCAATTATAAACGCATTGTGCTATGACCACAGAAAACAAAGAAATCCCGTTGTTGAAGATCTCTCTCTCTCTCTATCCGGTGCCCCTGTCTGAATTCAAGCTTCTTCTCCTTTTATATCGCTCAATATTTAGTCATATCATCCCGATATTGTTTCTATAACATATAAGCCAGATCCAGATATCGTAGTAGTATACTTTTCGCCCCCATCCGGGGAGGGTCATTAGGGGTCTGTTCCGTCAGTTGCATGCTGTTTGGCATGGTACGGAAGCACTAGTCTACAGCAATTATTCAAGGGAAGCTGCAGCCTCCTCGTATCTGGCCATAATCTTCGGGCGGATTGCCAGTGGCATACCCTGGTTCCTCCGCTCAACTGCGGTGCCGATGCAGCTCTCGCATCAGTGCTGGCGCTGGTGTAGGCCGTGGTAGCTTTAAATAACTGGCAATAGCGTGCTGATGACATTAGGTCTCTCACGGGAAATGAATGGAGTTACCCTTCCTATTGTTACTCTGGGGACTATCCGACCCGAGGATAGCAGAGCTGCGCAAAATGCCACGGAGTTTCAGCATTAAATTGCACAGGGAAACCCAAATATCCGGCCGTCTGAGCATGTCTGGGGGTAGATCTGCTAGACATGCCCAGAATCCCTTATCGGGCGAGCGAAAGAAAATGCTTTCTATAACCCACCATGCCCTATCACCTCCACCCTCACATCATCATCTGTACATCATTAATCTCATCAATTGATTACAATGTTTTTATCGTATTACAATGGAACTTTAAAGACCATTTATGTCGAAAAGTGACGTAAAGCAATGATTTACTACTACTAAATATATATTTTCTTTTCGTCGTTATTCCGATAATACCTTCTATTAATTGATTTTACTACGTTTGTCTGACTAAAATAAAATCACCCGTTATTTTAGTTATATATCTCACGCTTTATCTGCACTTTTTTACCAATACCTCAGTTAATAACAATTTTGAAAATTGTGCTTTTTTTCATACTATATTTGAATTAATCGAATGATTTTATAACTAAATAATTTCATATATTGCAACACTGTTGAACTAAAGCCGCTAGTTTAATAAATTACTACGTTACTGACTGCTGTGCTTTGATTTGTTCTCTCAATGCTCTTATTTATAGATCTAACGTTCATAGTCGCAAAATTACCTTTTCGTTGAATTTGTTGAAACCATTATTTTAATCATTACACTTTTCGAGTTCAACATGGCTTTTATTGGCTATCTAGCATCGATTGCTGTTACAGCATCTCCTTCAAAGCATTTCCTTCAAAGTTTATTATTATGAATTGAATTGTTAGTATGCTTTACATAGATATAGCAATTATTTAGTTATTACTATATAATGTATATTTATAGTTACTCTAATATTTGTGAAGACTTGAAGGTAATTAAGAAATCTTAAGATCATACTACAATAGAAGATCACGATGAAATAATACAGAACGGACAAAGTTGATTATTAGTGCTGGTAATCCTCCTCCTGGTGGGTGCCTTTTCAAAATAATTATCGAACGATTCATAAAAAGTCTCTCAATCACTCATCCATGTTTTTTTTGTGTGTGGAGATAATCAAGTTACATGAAAGGATGATTGTTCATTGTATGACAAATCTGCAGTGGTCCGTACAAGGTATCTAAAAAGGCAACACGTTTCAATTCTTGGTGATTTGAATTTCAATCTGCGAATCCCATTAAAGTATGAGTCGAATAGGTGACTCATGAACGCACGATGTTATGCTAAAGTTGAATAGTTGCATTGATCTAGTAGCAGCAAAAGCAATATATATAATAGAACGTGTTACATTGATTTTGAATTACTTTCCACACCAGAAAAATCATCCTTCAAGTCCGATTATATTATACTGAGTCCCAATCTGTTCTACAATGATCTACTATATAGACCTTGGGCCCACCTGTACCCCCCCCCCCCACCTTGGGTATTTTTGTAGACCATATTTTGTTTAACCTTATTATGTACAACGTTACTTTAGGTGGTCTGCAGATTTTCTATGCATGGAAAAGGTCACCAATGGTCATCGAAGCATAGTACCCTTGTCCCTTAGAGTGGTATAAAATAAATTGGTAGAAAATCAAGCCAAGTACACATGGTGACATGGGTAGGTGTTGGGTTTCATAGGAAAGTTATCCCAAGGTCATGGAAAGGTCATCTGAAGGTCATAGCAAGGGCAATCAGCTAAAAGTGGTTCAGAGTACATTATTGGACTAGCACTTCCTATAAATCGGTCGAAACCCAACCCAAGTACACATGATGACATCGGTTGGTGTTTGGTTCCATAGGGGAGTTACCCCAAGGTCATGGTGTGATCATCTCAAGGCCTTTAAGCTAAGGCCCCACCAAACGCCGCGCCGCTGTACTTCACAGGGTTGTTACCCCAAGCTCATTGCAAGGTCATATCAAGGTCACGGCAAGGTCAAATCTGCTCAAAACAGCCGTTTTTTATAAATAACCTTTATAGATGATCTTGTTGTGACCTTGAGATGATCTAAAGTGAACATTTTCAGCTGTTTTCAGTTGATTTAACCTTGTCGTGACCTTTAGATGACTTTGCCATGACCTTTGAATATCCCAAGGTCATGGCAATGTCAAAATATACCATCAGTGTGCTATTTGATCGTTTCCTGCCATATCAGACAGTGGTGACATAAGGGTTATTTGAAGGGGGTGTGAAAAAAACCCTCCAACCTTATAAGTTATCCCTGTAACCTATCAGGGGTGATTTGGTGCACGGTGACTTGATACAATGCGCAGCACGGCAGTTGTGTTTATATTAACTATTAGGAGGTGTGGACACTAATTTGACCAAAATGATTATCACTTATATGAGATATACCATTAAGATCAGAGTTATTCAAAGAACAATATTTGTAAAGTGTTTACAGCTAAATGACAATATAATATCCTTTTCGAAAGCAATTTTCATCGAATATTGCGGACCCATTCGTTCGTCAGTGTGTCCATCCTATTTAGCAGACGCGCTCCAGTCGGTACTGAGAAAAATATTCTGAGGTATCAGCGTATACATTTGTATGTGTAAGAACAGTTTCTACAGCATGATTCCCTGCGAAATAGCTATTAAAATGTGGCCTGTGGCTATTGTGTTCACACAATTCGTCAAGGCTGGGATTATCAAAATTCTCAAATGTCCATTCTGATTTTTTTTCTGAGATTTTCAACTTGTTTGATATACATTGTAGTGGCTTATATCAACCGAGAATACAAAATACTTTACAATATACATATAATTTTTTCTGACCCAGTCACACTGTCGCGATCCAATGGCGATTCAGTGAGAATGCTGGCGATATGTGCAATACGGATGTGAGTGCGAATCATAGAGAATAAAATGTTCATGGGGTGGATAATTTATCGAACAACGAACCAACTAGAATCAATGCGGTTTAATTTGGGAATGACGGAGAACCAAGTAGAGCTAGGAATAATGAACTAGAACAAATACAAATCAGAACGGGTTGTCACGAACTAATACGAAAGATTGTGCGAATTAATGAGATCTAATGCGAATAAGCTTGCGAGCTGATACGAAACAATATGACTCAAGGTGAATGCAACCCCTTTCAGTGTGAACTGATACGACCTGGAACGGACCAGTTATCAATAGGGATGAGCTGTCACGCTCATCCGTGTCTTATCGCCAGTCTTCTTAGTCCATCAAATTAACATCATCTTCACCCAATTTTGGTGTTGTGTTATATTATATTAAAAATTATATTACTATCATTCGAAGTAGGCTATTAGTGCAAAAGCATTAGTGAAAAAACACAGGAACCTGGAATAAAATTGCAGAAAGCTGATTTTTTCAGGAATGATACCTGGACATCTCCACAGACTAATTCCGAAGAGGCCCAATTCCTCACCTTTGTAGTTAGAAAAAAATATTTTGGTCTCTCTACTTATGTTCTAAGGCACTAAGAGTTGTTCCAGAGGATCAGAAATGATATTAGCACTTTTCTCAATACCAAAAATCCAAGATGGCCGCCATATTGTTTAGATTATGTTAAGCGATCTCTTAAAAAAACACGAAAATATGAGATATCTATCTCGTTGTTGAACCTAAAATGTATTTTATCGTACAAAAAACAGACACATAAAATTGGGAAAATTTGTTTATTAAAAATAAACATTAAATTAAACGACTACAAATAAAAAGGGCTTCACTTCAAATGTTGTTAATGTAAACGTGGTTGTAACAGAGTGAAGCCCTAAGACAAAAATAGGTATAAATTTACTTGACAGTCAGTTAACAGGATTAACCAGTGAATATTTATACATGTCTCTAATTGATCTAATCTACTATGAATATTTATACATGTCTCAAATTGATCAAATCTACTAGGACTATTTATACATGTCTCTGATTGATCTAATCTACTATGAATATTTATACATGTCTCTGATTGATCTAATCTACTATTTAAATGTGAACTTTGACTCTTGTATCATTACAAACAAATTAGATAATATCAACCAAACTATCAATAACAATCTAGTAATTGTTCACACAAAACCAAACCTATCAAGAACAATCTACTAATTGTTCACATTAATATATTAATGAACATTGACTCTTGTATCATTACATACAAATTACATAATATTGACAAAATCTATCAATAACATTATTAAACAAGATTATCTGTTGTTGAGGAGGGTATGAAAACGGTCAGAAGAAAAATGAACAAAAACTTGCAGCGGATGGAAGCGGGAGGAGGTGGGATTTTCTTGATAGACATAGAATCTGCTATATAAATTTATATTTCTTTTGGATTAATTTTTGGTTCGGACCACCCTCAAGATTTCATTGCTAAAAGAGACTGTTACAAACAAATCGAGATCCGAACAAACCACGAATTACATAGCTTGGGATTCGCCTAAGATTAATAATCTATTTTGTGTCCGATAAAAAGAGCTTTCATTTTACAAAAACTCTGTATTTTTGGCCAAACCCATGGAATTTAGCACTTATTTAGATCACCATTATTTTATTATATTGAATTTATCAACATAAATACCACATAGTAGGCAATTCAAAATAACACCAGGTAACGCCATCTTTTTTTTAAAAGGGGTATACCCCAATTCCTCACTTTTGAAGTTAAAACAATGATTTTGGTGTCTCTACCTATGTTTTAAAGTACAAGGAGGTTATCCAGATGATCAGAAATAATATCAGTACTTTTCTTAATACCACAAATTCAAGATGGCCGCCATAATATTTTGTTAAGCGATCTCTTAAAAAACCCGAAAATATGCGATAACTATCTCGTTGTTGAAACTAAAATGTATTTTTTTAGCCGAACCCATGGAGTTTGGAACTTATTTAGATGACCATATTTTATTATATTGAGTTTATCGACATAATCCCACATGGTATTTTGTCAAGTTAACAAATTAATCTCCGGTAAATAATAAAATTATTGCGTTTCAATCATCCGAGCTGTCAATTACTACATGTTTGGCCAATACAAAAGAACACATCGTTGTACAATATAGTCTAGATTTGTGAGATCCCCCCCCCCCCCTTTGAACAAGCCACTCTGCACCCGCAACTCACTCTTTTTAGAACTCTTTCTGGAGCGACTGCTCTTTCAGTTTGCGTTGGTGACAAACGACCATGAGATAAAATCCGTCCCCAGACTGTAGATTCCACACCCTCCTGTACAGCAAAATATGCTCTGTATCATAATGGAGTTTAAACACGAGGCATTCATCCAATGCTGTTTTAATATTGGCTGACCGTCTTCGACGGTGACCCAAAAATTAAACAGAATTGAATTAATGCCCCGTGTTGGCTGGGGCAGTAGGTGACGTTGAAGGGAGGCTTTCTAGTAAAAATCAATGAGAAGATAAGGACTTGCGCCTCACACGTTACATGTACATGACATCTTTGATAATCGTCCTGTAACGATGCTCTTTTAAATACTTACTTTTGTCAATAATCTGCAAATGTCAATATGTTTAATATCATGAAATATATCATTTAAATATCAAGATATTACATTTTGAATATTAGGATATATATATTTCGTAATGAAGTTATGGCATTGTATGGTGTTGTAATGAGATGATTTTACATCAGAATATCGTAATATGACATTAAATTAATTGATGTCACAGTTTATCGTCAGGATATGATCTTTTTATGTCACGATAATAGGAGGACAACACACATTAACGTCATGATATGGTTTTGTAATGTCCAAATATTGCTCTTTATTATAGTAAAATGACGTTATGATGTCTGGATACAGCTTTATAAATGCAGGTTATGGTGGTTAAGCATCACGTTATGGTATTAAAGTGACAGGATCTTTAAGTGCTTTGTCACGATATTATTATAATATCATGATATAGCATATTACCATCACAATATGACATTTTAGTGTAAGAGGAAATGAGAGTAAGAGTGGGCAAGGCCACATGCTGTTCAAAGAGCATGTGTCTTAACCCTATCTTACTTCCCATTTTATTGAAATTTCCGAAGTGCTTTTGTTGTTGGCAGTTTTGCAGTACCTGTATTTGAGCAATGTGGAGGCCTTTACTTACTGAATTATATTGCGATATATATGTTCAACTGACATGTGCCATCCTGATATTCGAATGTTCTATGTCGATTCTGTATTACCATATTGTAACGTGCGTCTCTCAATATAATGTTATTGAAATGTTATACCTTGACATGACAATATAATATCCTGACAATAAAATGCCATATCCAGACTTTAAAGTGACATATCCTGACATTCTATGGTCACATTAAAATATTGTAGTGTCATATTCAGTCATTATAATGTCACATTAGAATGCCGCCAAGCCTGCCATATCTTGATTTGATAATGTCATATCATATCATAAAAAATGGAATATCTTGACATTCAAATCTTATTGTGTGATATAAAAGGACAAAATTTGGCCATTATAATACCATCTCATGACGTTAAAGTGTCATATTCTGATAAATTACAATCCAATATCCTGGCATAAATATGCCAGAGCCTGACTTCGAACTGTTTTTTTATGTTTTTCCTACTTTAATGTCATAATCCGACAAGTCTATTATACAATATTCGATATTAAATAGAATGTTTGTCATTATAATGACACATCATCACAATCCAATGCTACATGTATATTGTGACCTCAATGTGTCATTTCATCAATGTATAAAGTCATATCATAATATTCAAGTTCCATATCCTAATATTCAAATGTCATATCCTGACATTAAAGTGTCATAGTGATGTTAAAATGATATTAAAGTGTCATATCCTGATATCATATTCATATATCCTGACATAAAACTATCATATCCTGACGTTAAACTGTCACATCCTCTAATTTAATGTCATATTCTGACATTTCATTGTAATATCACATTGCAATATCATACAATGTCATATATTTATTACGTAATACATTAATATTCAAATAAAATATCTGAATATTCTAATTTATAATCCAAGGTATTTATTACCATTTGTAGGAAATTGACCAAATTACGTAGGCCTATAGATGGCCAAACTCTATCAGTAAAATGATGTGATTTAAAACATTTTCTTATTTAGTAGTACATGTAAATAACCAACAGTCTCGTAGGACACGTGTTCAAGCTGGTGTAATATTGTACTTAGCTCTGTTATTATGTACATTCACACAAAATTGGCTAATATTCATATCCTAGAATAATCACAACTAATACTTAACCAAAATCGAAAAGCATTTCATATAGGCCTACTATATAAAATACCTACATTGGAATTAGTCGCTGGGTTTGAAACTGGAATTTCTTACGCTTCAAATGAATGAAAAATACCCTTATATTTAAAAATGAGACATGTTAGAATTTTTAATCTATGATTTCTGACATATGATATTTTGTAAATTTGATAAATATATATCTATACTCCCATATGAAAAAGTAGTTGGACATCGCTTAATCGTGGCACCTGCGCTAAAAGAGCTTACCAATATGGCAGCCATGCTGGATTTTGTGTTGATAAGCACATTCTATTAAAAAAATTGGTGATGGAAATATATTCTGAGAGGGGGAGGCTTGACATAATGGTCGCCATCTTGGATTTGTGGAGATAAGAAAAGGAATGATATCATTTCTGATCCTGTTGATGAGCTGTTTGTGCCCTAAGACATGTGCAGAGGCACCAAAATATTTTTTTAACTGCAAAAGTGAGGAATTTGGTATACTCCTGTTTTTTTGGAAATATGACGTTATATGGTGTTACATAACATTAAACTATGTGGGATTTATGTTGATAAATTCAATATAATAAAATATTGGTGATCTAAATAAGTGCTAGACTCCGTGGGTTCAGACAAAAAATACATTTTAGGCTCAACAACGAGATAGTTACCTCATATTTTCGTGTTTTTTAGGAGATCGCTCAACATACTCAGTATATCAATATGGCGGCCATCTTGGATTTTTGGTATTAAGAAAAGTACTGATATCATTTCTGATCATCTGGATGAACTCTTTGTGTCCTCAAACATAAGTAGAGACACCTAAATATTTTTTTCTAACTGCAAAAGTGAGTAATTATGGTATACCCTGTTTTATCGAAAATGGCGTTACATGGCGTTACATGGCGGCCATCTTGAATTAAAAAAAATGCACAAGGGGGATTTTTGGGGCCTCTTCGGAATTCGTCTGGGGAGATGTCCATGTATCATTCCTGAAAAAATCAGCTTTCTGCAATTTTATTCCAGGTTCAACCCTAATGCTCTTGCACTATATCGCAATGAAGGACAAAGGCAAGGGCAAACGAAGAAAAAAACAGGAATAAGCTGAGATGCCAACTGATGCTTAGGTCACAATTAGCCCGGGCCCCGTCCGGGCTGTGAGCACGGCCGTGATCTAAGTCCCTGGCGGGCCCCGGGCACTGTGGTCTTGATCAAATCGTGTTTTACAGATAACCTGCCGGAGTCTTGACGGGTCCCGGCGGGTGCCCAGCCGGCTATCAGAAAACGTTTCCGGGGATCGGCCGGTGCCCGTAGGTATTCCTAACGGGACCCCACCGGGGACCGTAAAGTGTAAGGTATGTCGGGCGGGCACCGCCAGGGCATCGGCAGGGGTCCTGCAGGGCCTCTCAGGGGTCCAGACAAGTGTATATATATGCCAGGATAGCTCATTGGTACGTGGTTGACTCAGAGCCCGGGGGTACCGGGTTCGAGTCCCTCTGCGACCGATATATTTTCTTGGTGCACACATATGCCGTGACCCAAACTGTTCAAATTCCTGGGATAATAATGACTGCTACTGCTGCCGCCTATACTGCTGTTGTTGCATATGACCGATTCGCGCCGCATAAAAAACGTACACAAAAAAATAAAGAAGTAAAAAATATGTCAAAGTTGTCAATATGTAAGCGGTCAATTCAACCTTTATAGGGGCATGTTCCTATCAATTTTTTTTTATCGAAACACATACTCCAGGAGATGTAAGCTGCTGGCAATATAATATTGGTGGTCGGCCCCGATGGCTCATTCGGTCCAGTTGTGGCCCGAAACTCAGAGGTACTGGTTTCGAATCCCGGCCGGGTCGGATGTGTGTCATCGAAGTTGTGCATATACAGTTCTCAAAAAAACTGTTCGAAGGCCTTGAGTGCGCAGTGTTGTCTATGGTAGCCTACTGTGCACTATGAAGAACCCTTGAAGTCATTCGATAAGAGTAAGGTATAGTCCCGACTTCGGGATTCCTTCTGTCGCGATATTGCCATGATTTCGCAGAAAGCGACGTAAAGCAATATTCACTCATCTGACGATATTCATTTAAAGGTGTAGTCAACTGTTAAAATTCGCGGGACAAGGGTCCCCCAGAAGGCAATAGTGCCCGTGGGAAGGCCAAGTCCCTATTCCATAATAATACTAAATATGCGTTTCATACCCAAAGCCTCATTAAGAGCAAGTTCTCAAATCACAGCAAGTTCATATATACTTGAGCGACATCTATGAGTTAATAATTCAAAGCTCTTGTCCCTTACCCCTACTTGGTTGCTGGCTTGCAAACAAACTGACTGTATTACTGCGGGGATGTTGAAACTGCTTGACCCAAGCTTGTATTGACATGCCCAGTAAACACAAAACATTTGTATGACTTTATGCAATGTTGGACCAACGTCGTAGACGTTGGGCCGACGCTGTATAAATGTTATACAAATGTCTTGTGTTTGCTGGGCAGGAGGACTTTCTCTCAAGCATTGTACATTTAATCAATGTTGGTTCAATGTTGGGCCAGCGTCGCAGACGTTGGCCTAGCAGTAAAACAGCATTGGATCAATGTCTCGTTTAAGTAGTATCTTGTAATCAGTTCAGTGGCTATATTAATGCCGTCAATCTGTACTCAATAGGCTACTGTTGGCCTACACTTGACCGTCCCAGGCATGCGCGTTTTGCAGTTGAATCATTCTTTAAGCGCACAGTAGGCTATGTCATGGAATAATATTAATAATCCTGTATGGATATGATGGGAATACCCCAGTGCCAAATATAAATGTAATTGCTGAATAAATGAGCTGGTTGATAGAAAAAAACACATTTATTATAGTGCACAAATACACTAAATGTATTTATAATACCATTAAAGAATTATTCAACTGCAAAATACGCATGCCTGGGAAGGTCAAGTGTATGCCAACAGTAGCCTGTTGAGTACAGATTGACGGCATTAATATAGCCACTGAACTGATTACAAGATACTACTTAAACAAGACATTGATTCAATGTTGTTTTCATGCTAGGCCAACGTCTGCGACGCTGGCCCAACATTGAACCAGCATTGAATAAATGTACAATGTTTGAGAGAAAGTCCTCCTGAATACAATTGGGGTCAAGCAGTTTCCAAATCCCCGCAGTAATACAGTCAGTGTGTTTGCAAGCCAGCGACCAAGTAGGGGCAAAGGTCAAAGGCTTTGAATTATTAACTCATAGATGTCGCTCAAGTAAAAATGAACTTGCTGTGATTTGAGATCTTGCTCTTAATGAGGCTTTGGGTATGAAACGCATATTTAGTATTATTATGGAATAGGGCCTTGGCCTACCCACAGGCACTATTGCCTTCTGGGGGACCCTTGACCCGCGAATTTTGACAGTTGACTACACCTTTAACGCCATCTTATTATCTTACATTTTCTTGATTGGCCCACACACATGACAAATCTCGAGATAGTATAAACAATATTCGTCATTACAATGGGATAGTATATTGGGTGCAACACAACTAGCAGCTTTTGATCTATATACCAACACAACTATCACATCAGTTGTCATACCATCTACATTTTGTAGATTTATTTCACAACTACTTACAATTTTGCGGAAAACTTTGTATGCAGTGTTAAATCGTGATATATTATACTATAATATTTCAAAAAGTATATGTTTTATTGTTCTTTTTAACTGAAATCGTATTCTCAAAGTTCGTTTCACTGATCCAAGGATTTTCGAATCCTGTGTCTGGAGGACAGAGTCATCTCAATCATCTCACCATCCTCAGGAGGTTCTCCTAGCCCAGTTTAGCCTATATGTGCACAAAGGTGGCCTAAGGCCCGATTCATTTCATTTCACTGATCCAGGAGTGCGTTTTATGTCGACTACCAAAACTAGTCCAGGGCATTTATGATTTGAGGTGGAACAAATTGCAACAGAAGGGATTTTTGCATTTTTGAATTTAGTATGGTATTGAGAATGACCAAAAAAAAGTCCCAAGACGTAAAAATTCAGATGACCGTTTTATAGCCATTTTTCAAAATGTCGCCCAGATAAGATATATATATTTTGTTATTGAATAATATTTTTTACTTGAATTACATTTAATATGCTACTTAATATCACACGTATTCTAAAAATATATTACATTTCTGGTGTTACCCATTGGTTAACCCATAATGAGCTCTTTATAGAAAAAAACGACACTAAAATATCAGTTTACCCTAGTTGACTTTCATGTTTCATTTTATCAGGGGAGCTACCGCACTCAGCCGAGCAAGTGCAAACGGCTTTGATATGTGATTTCAACTCAGTAAATGGTTCTTTCTTAGGAAGTCTATTTATTTGAAGTACCGATTCGATTTTTTTTTTTTAAGTTTTCAAGCCAAAAAAGTGAAATTCACAATTTTACAAAAAGTCATAGAAATCGTATATTTTTCACTTTTAATCATTCTAATACACTGAAAGAGAATGAAATACATAACATAAACCATTGGAAGTATATTGATAGGGATATAAACAAAATTCCATATTTTTTTCAATTTCGAACATACAAAAATCGTCTGTAACTTTACTATGCACTTCAACTAATATATATATACACCTTACAAACTCCTACATTATATGGGAGTAAGAACATTACAACAAAATAGTTATATCAATAAAAAAAATCGATTGAGTATGAAGTAATCACCCCATCCCCCTTTTTAGAAATAGTCACTTATAGCGAGCGATATACGTAACAGTGAGTTGAGAGATGTATATGTATACACTAGATTGTATACATAATAATTATATATATATCTATATTTAGCAAAATTTGTTTTAATTTTGTCAAGTATAAGTAAAAAATGAAAATGATATAGAAAATAAACAGTTTTACGAAGCCCCAGAAGCGACATTTGCATTATTATTTTTTTTAAGTCAATATATTGAGTTAAGAACTCAATATATTGACTTTACAACTCGATATATTGAGTTTACAGCTCAATATATTGACTTTAAAAGTCGATATACTGAGTTAACAACTCAATCTATTGAGTTTACAGCTCGATATATCGAGTTTAAAAGTCGATATATTGAGTTGATAACTCAATATTGATTTTACAACTCGATTTATTGAGTTTAAAAGTCAATATATTGAGTTCATAACTCGATATATTGAGTACATCACTCGATATATTGAGTTCATAACTGGATATATTGACCTGAAAAGTCGATATATTGCCTTTAAAAGTCGATATATTGAGTTCATAACTCAATATATTGAAGTCATAACTCGATATATTGAGTTTAAAAGTCGATTTATTGAGTTCATTACTCAATATATTAAGTTTTAAACTCGATATATTGACTTTAAAATCCATATATTGAGTTCATAGCTCAATATATTGAGTTCATGACTCGATATTTTGAGTTTAAAGTCGATTTCTTGAGTTCATAACTCGATATATTGACTTTAAAAGTCGATATATTAAGTTTACAAATCGATATATTGACTTTAAAAGTCGATATATTGAGTTCACAACTCGATACATTGAGTTTAAAACTCGATATATCGACATTAAAAGTAGATATATTGAGTTTACAACTCAATATATTGAGTTTACAACTCGATATATTGACTTTGAAAGTCGATATATTGAGTTCATAACACGATATATTGAGTTCATAATTCGATATATTAAGTTCATAACTCGATATATTGACTTTAAAAGTCAATATATTGACCTAAAAAGTCAATATATTTACTTTAAAAGTCGATATATCGAGTTCATAACTCAATATATTGAGTTTAAAACTCGATATATTGAGGTTAGAACTCAATATGTTGACTTTTAAAGTCAATATATTGAGTTGTAAACTCGATATATCGACTTTTAAAGTCAGTATATCGAGTTGTAAACTTAATATATCGAGTTGTAAACTCAATATATTGAGCTGTAAACTCAATATATTGAGCTGTGAACTCAATATGTTTACTTTCGAAGTCAATATATCGAGTTGTAAACTCAATATATTGAGTTGTAAACTCAATATATCGACTTTCAAAGTCAATATATTAACTTTCAAAGTCAATATATCCAGTTGTAAACTCAATATATTGAGTTGTAAACTCAATATATCGAGTTGTAAACTAAATATATCGACTTTCAAAGTCAATATTGATGTTATGCATATGATTCCATTATAAAGACACGGGCAACACTGTCCCAATGCTGCAAATATATTGCTCAAAATATCCCTGTATTCATGATCATAAATCAACTGAAGCTGCATAATCTCATCCTGTAGAATTATACAAATTTACTGAAGCCAGCATAGAGTTGGAATTGACCGATTTATTTCATAGTATTTTCTGAGCACTGTCTGAGATCAATTCATATCTTCAGCTGCTCTGTGTGCAGCAATAGGCTCAGCAAAATATAAATTATGTGCTATAACATCTGATTACCAGACCAGTTTTAGATTACAAATTTACTGCCATATATCATGATTCATCATTTATCAGTCTTCTACTGAAAATTATAGTAAAATATATAATGAAAATGTTTTTCATTATTATTATCATTATTTAATATTATTATTAAGTGCATTTATTCTCCTTATTTCTAGGTAGGCTTCAATTTTTTATAGAAATATGTTGAAGGTAAAATACACTGTGAACAGTTTTATAAAATAAAAAAAATATTATTTGCGCCTCTGATCTCGGAACGCCGAGTATTTAGTCAAATTAGAAGTTTTTTCAATTCATATTTCATATATGAAGAAAAATCACTGAGCAATAGTCGCTCATTAAATAAAGTATTATATACTTTGAAAAGAACAACAAAATAGCCATATATAAACTAAATTTGTGGAAGCGCGGGAAATTTAGGCCTTGGTGGTCTTATATGGTGAAAAGACGTTGACAATTTAAATTCATGGATGTACAAAAATAAGAAGTTGCCAATAAAATCAGGAACAGATAATTGTAATAAATACCTTTGACAAAAACAACAGCTACGTATTTCTATCCTAATATGAGTGTCTCATAGTCCAGCAAAGGGGATGTGTAACTCGACTATACGGTCAGTGGATTGGGCATGGCGAATGGTTGATCATCCTTAAATACAGATCATGACCGACATATCAGCTGATCCACGAATAAGTTTAAAATAAGATTTAGTCTACTGAACACGAGAATGCATTATGTTTTTCTTTTTTTTTGTTTTCCAAAAATTGTAGGTGTTGTTTCAAAATATTTTTTTTTACTTTGAACACTATATCCAAATTTTCCAAATATTGCGCAAAGGAGTTATTTTTTTATTCGAGCCTTACTTCTATTATATTTTAGATTTATTCAGAAGTATTTCAAATAATTATGGGTAACAAACAATTCCTTGTTCAAAGCATCTTACGATTTGGGTGAGTAATAACAATAATTTAGCCATTTTAGGGTACCCTCACAAAAAGGCCCGTAAAAAAGTTTCCGAATTTTTCTGGCTTGAGACTTTTTTTTTGTCATTTTACATATGTTAATGAACTCAAAAAAAAACAAAAAAGCTTCTGTTGCAATGTGTTCCTATATTCACTACTTTTTGGCTTAAATGCCCTGGACTAAACGGGGCGCGAGTGTTTGACGACCTCGGCCACAGTTACATGCCCTAAGATGAGGGTAGCTAAGATGTGTGGCCATTTGATGCACCAATTTATTTGGAGAGTCTGATTTGGTTTGAATGAGAAAATAGTCAATTTTCCACGACTTATCAATTCGAATCGAGCGCTGAACACAACTATCGCTATACTGTACACAACTATACACTGCTTCCGGTATACCACTTCACACCCGTTGCTTTTACAGGGTCGAACACCACGAAGACTTCAAATCTTTCATCAGGATGGATCCGTAGCTGCTCCACAAAACTTTGCAACGTCTTGGCCTTCAATTGAGAAAAGTATTAGGCTCCTATGTGGAAGAATGTTTTAAATTATTAATAAATTATTGCATAATTGTTAGTAGGCCTATCCACAAAAGCAAGGGAAATTTAAAGACTGGGTTATTGGTATACATTATGAATGTGATGCAAGTTGATTCAAGTGACAAACCCAGTGTGTAAAATGAGAAGTTACCTAATTTTTTTATTAATAATATTATTGGTTGATTTATTTATGGATTGATTTATTGAACATTGATCAATTGGTACATTGATCCCCCTGGAGATTATTCAAGGGTCCCGACCGGGACCCATTCGGGCATCGGTGGGACTCCGCCCGTGTCCCCTACAAGCCGAGTCATGACCCCACAGGCTCCTTCCCGGGTACCGAAGGAGGTTCGGACGGGTACCTTGCTTGCTTTCCTTCACAATTTGTCCCCGTGTCCCTGGCCGATCCCGGCAGGGCCCACGCCGAGCCCCTGCCGGGCAGTTTACAGGCTTGATCCGTGGTTTATTTATCGCCGGGGCCCGGGTTACGTTTAAGTTAGAATTAAAAGTAACCCGGGGTCCACGCGGGGTGAAAGAAATGGACGACACCCGCTCGGGGTCCCACCGGGTCCCGTGCGGGACGGCCAAAAACAGCCCGGGAAGGCCCCTTTTGTGAATTGTGACCAGGGCATAAGGCCGCATAAGGAGGCAGCCGCTGCTCCTGTAGAGATTGTAGAGCTATACATGAATATAAACGTCCTATACTCGACCGAACACCTCTGATGAGCCAGACATCCACTTAAGACATCCACCCCACCAAGAAACTGATTCACCTGTCATCAAGTCTGGAAGTAAGAAGACGTCAGCACCTATAAACATATCTGAAGAACGTGAGGAAGCATTGGTTGAGTGGTCAACTTGGTCGTGATTTGTTAGGACCTGTAGCAGGTTTGGCCTCGTTGTGTTCACTGCACAGTAGTGAGGACATTGCCTAACAATGATTGGGTCGCCATAGATGATATCTCATCTGCACGTTTTAGTAATGCTTTTAAATGATTTGATCTCACACAAATTGCAACAGAAACTATAGCAACTTCATTATTGTCACCAAAGAGACCTGTATAACATATCGGAAATCTTAGGTGACTAGAGTGGTGGGAAGTATCGAAATAGATGATGACATAACCCCCCCCCCCCTACCCATTACCACCCATGGTAAAAATGCTATGCATGAATGTATGCATGTATTCTTATATGATGCCCAGACAAATGGCGCAGAACTATTCACAATCTACCAGAAACTTCAAATTTATAAATACAACATTTATCTGGCATCAGTACAGTGCATAATTGAAAGGGAGTTCACCACAAATTGAAATTATTTCATCAGAATTTATTACAAATATAAAATAAAAACAATGTTACAAAATGTGTAATCAAGGAAAGTCATTCAACTTGTCCAGTTATTTGACAAATTTGTGTTACACTATTTTATTCACACGTCGTTTTGTTCACTCTTAAAAATATTTGTTCCATAATATCTGATCGTGATGCATTTTATTCGTGTTTAATATCAGTGTACGCACTATAATAGTTTGCCTCCTGTCAACACCATCTGATGCCTCAGTCCGCGGTGGATGACGTCTGCCGAATAGACGGATTGCAGTTGGTCAAATTTACTTTTAGCCGAAATTGTTCCCCCTTTTTGTTATTTGCAATAATTTAAAAGAGAAGACATTTTTTTACAAAATATGTAAATAATTGATGCACTTTGTGGAACGCCTTTCGATGCCATACATTATTTAATATAAATTACGAGCAAGCCTAATCCACAATGTTATCAAATTTATTCAATTTTAGTTTTATTATAGCATTTTTAAAAGACCGAATTAATATTAAAATCGGTGCTTAAATATAGATCAATAACGGTATCCCATACGAAAAAATAGCCAAAGTGTCCCAGAAGAAGCTATGTAAAGATGGATGACTATTAGGGCATAGAAGTAGAATACAAAAAAAAACATATTTCCCTTGTAACAATGATGTATATGAATACAACTTGGGACTTATTTATCAGCGAATAAAGTAACGGCAACAAAGAATTGTACAGAATGAGATGTGGTACAAAGAGTAATGATTGCAACCACATTATGGGGAACCAAAGGAAAACAGTACCGGGAAATAAATTGTAGCAACAATATATAACTAAAGAAAATTAATAGAACAAAGGGAGATAGGAGTGTATCATCATAAAGTGATAAAGACTTAGAATTCATCAGCGGAAAAAATAGCGAGGAGAAAAAAATATGCAGCATAATAGTAGAAATATGACAGCAAATGAAAACAATTAAAGAAACATACAAAAAAAACAGAGAGGACAGAAAGCGGCGTGACAGAAACATGTCACATAAATTTGCTTAACAAATGTGATGTCACAGAAGAAGACGACAACAACTGTCAACTAGAAGGTGAGACATAGAGTGGGACAAGAAAATAATATATAGAGTTGAAGTTTTAGAAGTCTCATTTGGCAGCAACAGACACTATCTTAGCACCCAGTTATTTTTCAGATTTTTAATCCTCTCGACTTTTAAATTGTTCTCGAAAATCCCACTTCATAGCGACATAAAAATATATTTTAAAAACATATCAATGCTGAAAGTCAGTATGCATAATATCCAACGATTCAGTTATTATAGGCTTTCATTTATCATCAGATTAAAGGCAAGCCTATGATAACTGTTGTAAGTGTTGTAACTATATATTATCTATTATAGGTATATCTATGTAGGCCTGTATGATTTATGTATATGTTTTTCGACTTGGGTCAAAATTATTATATTTAGAGTTTTTTCAAATATTTTTTTTTTCTAATCTAAAAAATAAAACACCATTCTCCATGGATTAATCGTTTGAATGAAATAAACAAAACAGTTATGCAGCTTTAAGTTATTTCACTTGATTCGTTGACACAGAAAACATAGGCGTAGACATTAGAATTGTGTTTCCATGTCAATTAGAACTCGATTAAATTTCAAGATACGATATCAATACGTTCTTTTGACGATTATTGCATAATATACAAGATCAGAGACACAAAACTATCTTTTACAACCATGCCTGTACTCATTACTATAACATTTATTTTTATTTTTATAAAATGCCAGCTAATATAGATCTAATTTGCTTTTCAATATGATTTTCTTGAATTTTTTCCAAATTTGCCATATAGGAATGATGCAATATTTTTGTAAGACGTTTCACTCGATTCTTTGACCCGGAAAACATAGGTGTGTACACCACAATTGTGATTCTATGTAAATTAGAAGTGGAGATAAAGCCCAAATTAGATTTTCATGGCGGCTATTTTTTTTTGAAAAATAGCCGAAACCCATATCGCGCCCTCAATTTTTTTGTAACATCGCCAATATCATTCTCAGGAGTCCCCTGAACAAAATGATACCAGTCATGGAGAATAGTGGGGATGCAGGGTGACCAATTCTAGCCCGTGGACTAAAACGTTCAGTTGTCTTTGTGTCAAATATGTTTTTTTATCAAGGAAACGTTATGTGTAGTTGTTATTTAAGTATATAGGGTATGGTTTAACCCTTTAACCGCCAAATTAGTCAATCTGAATTTTCACCCACTTGAAGTTGTGTCTCGCTGACGCGATCCACAACTTGAAGTGATTGGAAATTATTCAGATTTGACAAAATGGAGAAAAACTGTTTTCAAATATTGCTGATTGATGTCACATTTTGTCTTTAACATGTTTAAAAGGGGGTACTTAATGTGCTAATAAAAAAATGAAAACCCGAATATATGCGGCACCGGCGGTTAAAGGGTTAAAGCCCAGGAATGGTAAACATTTAATAGCTATAGACATGCTGGATCGTAGTAGGAACTAGCGGAAAACAAATTCCATTATTTATGTCTTCCACAATTCTGATATAAGCGCAATATAGGACATCTAAGACATGTAGAGACTAGGGATGTGATATTTATGTCTCTGCCCATAGGCTTTGAGTGATGTATGAAGATGATTATATCGGAAACCAGTTTAAAACTCCAAGATAGCTGTTGCACATGGACCAGTTTATTTTACACAATGATATTCTACATCCCCCCTAACCTAGGCAGAGACACAAAGAGCATATCTTTACCTGTTTTGGATGTCTTATAATGCGCTATTATCAGGATTTTGGCAGTCATAAATAATGGAATTTGTTTTCCACGAGTTATTATCATCATCCAGCATGTCTATAATCAATATAATATAATAATATTCCTGGGCTTAAAATCATTCCTTACGTTAATAAAAATACACAGAAAATATTCTTTAATCCAGAAAGCTATATTTGACGCAAATACAATGTATCTGTGTCAATTATAAATCAGTGTATGAACTTCGCATTCATGATCCTTACTTCAGGTCATTTTAAAAACCTTTCTAATCAATTAGGCCCCCTAGAAAAACTCATACTGGACATTTTGATCATCAAAATCGGCCAACTGGTGCAAAAGATAATGATATCTAGGTTTTTCAGAATGGCTTTCAGCGGCCTCTTTGAAAATTGTTTTCCTCGAGTTGCTACTATGATCCAGCATATCTATCCAAGTTTTTCTTACTCCTAGGGTGGTCCTCTAAACATGCTAAACGAATGTTATTAGTATCTTAGGGGACCTGAAAGTGCACATAGGACCCCCCATCCCCGTCAGCCATTGGTTGATACGTGATTGTACATTTTCATCCATTTGAATAGCGCCAGTAATGTTCGGCTGGAGTCGCTATTCTTAAACCGATATCCAGATCTTAGATACGTGATTGGTCGAGATGATATCTAAGATCTGGTCAATCGTTTTGAGAAAACCGGCCCTACTCCGTGAAAAAGTGAAAATGTGAAAAAGTGAAAAATTATCGCAGAATTGGCCTAACCGTTTGAACTGTCAATTAAAAACAAATACAGTAAGAAACAAAATGTAAATACGACCTATACATAAAGAAACACGTGTGTACACCGTATGGGTGAGGAGATAATTACAGGCCTGGTTATTGTGTTATATGTGCTAAAGAAAGATCTGCTCAAATGATATGTTATGCTTTTCTCACCCATAGGCGAATAATGCTAGCGAATGTAGCGAATATGAATCTTTGAAATTCGCAGTGAATTCCCTCAAAAATTGTGAATAGATAGCAAATATTTTCACCTCGGTCATACCTTTTGCCAACGCTTGCCAATGTCTTACGAATTGCTAACAATCGTTGCGAATAATGTAAATGAGCTTAAGAATAAATGCTGCGACTGCCTTGCGAATGGTTTGAATGCTTGCAAATGCTTACAAATATGCTTGCAAACGTTACTAACGTACTTATGAATGATGCGAATATCTTGCCAATGTTGCCATTTTCTTACGAATGATGCAAATATTTGATGACGAGGCTGCGATTGGTATAAATACGACGTGAATTTAACATTGGGCTCATTGTTTTCTTGAAATTAAAACGAGATACAACAGTGATAAGACATTCACAAGGAATGGTAAACGGCGAACGTTACAAACGTTGCAAATACTTCCGAATACCTTACCAACGTTGCCAATGGCTTACGAATGCTTACGAAAATTGACGGTGAATGACAACATTGGCTGAAATTTAGGAGACGCTTCCTAAATTGGTGGATTTTCGTAAGCAGGTGGAGAATGACTTCTGAACGTTCCGATTTAGTTACCAACGCTTACAAATACTCGGTGAGTGTAGCGAATATTGAGAGAATGTCAAATATTTTCATTCGTAAGCACATTCGCAAGCATATTCGCCTATGTGTGAGAGCAGCATTACCGAACGAAAGAATGAATGAATAAATGAATGAAAAAAAACGAACGAAAAAATGAAGGAATAAACGAAAAAATAATGAACGAGCGAGCGAACGAAGAATAAATGAATGAACGAATGAACGTTTAATGTGCAGTTGGAATAAACTGGGCCTTATGAACACAGGGATATCCCCTAGTATAATATAGAGATCGAAACGTAAGTAGATCCAGGGAAGAGGAATGTGACGTCTGCACGAAACTTTTAAGCCTACTACAAAATGTACAAAATGAATGTCATGGTGATTAGACTAATTCATAGCGAGATGAAAAGCTTTCATAATATAGTTTACGTAACATGTTCAGTATTTTCGTGGCGGCTGACACAGATCTTGGTCATCTGATTGGTCGCGATGGCAATCTCGACCAGTCAGGTAACCAAAATAAAAACAACCACATACAAGCATACTGACTCAGGTCAGAAAGAATAATGATCTCATACCAGGGTTTGTATTGTACCAGATACAAGCATTTTTTACCCGGCTGATACAGCTATAAAAGTTTAGATATGTGTGCACTAGAAGGGTACTAGCTAGTCGTATTATTCGATCGCGCTCTGATGTTTTGTCACGGCCTGTTATCTCCCTGTTACTCCCAGATTACAGTTTGATTGGTTCAGAATCAGGCCAGATTTATCACACCATCAGGTAGGACAGCATAGTGTACACCTATATAAAACGAGGCATTGATCCAATGTTGTTTTAATGCTGTGCAGACGTCGAAGACGGCGAGCCAGCAGTAGAACAACAATGGGTCAATGCCTCTTGTTTGCTGGGCACAAGCTACAATAGCCGTAACAAAGATTGGACCATTGTTGGGCCATTGTCCAGGACGCCGGCCCAACACTACAGCACCATTGGGTCAATGTCTGGTGCACGTCCGCATAGCCTAACGTAACTGGTTAAAGACATCCCAGCAGGCAAAACAATGTTGAAACAACGTCGAATATATACGTTAATCCTAAACGTTTAAAAAAGTTGAAATGTGATTGGATTTGCAAATAGAAATAACGTCTTTATTTTTACTTGGAAACAACGTATTACTCACAACGTCAAAATTACATTTAAATGACATTCACAACATTAAAAAATAGTTATAGTTGTGATGTTAAATAGATATCTTGTTTATAGCATTGAAACAGCGTTGAAAAACGTTTGTATGACAACATTGGAATGATGTTTTGACAAAAAAATTGCATTAACGCTCTGATGATAATGTTGGAAAGAAGTTTTGGTGAAAACATCATAAAAATGTTCTGGTGGAAACATTAAAACAACGTTCTTAAAATGTTAGATTTTAACGTTATTTCAACGCTGAAATCTGACGTTAAAACAACGTGAAAATTTGATGATATATAATAATATCTGAAAAAATAAAATTTAAACTGTAATTGTTTTTTTTATGTATTTAACCTCCTGTCATCTATAGACATCTTTCTTTATTTATTATTACTTTATTTTATTATCTTTATCGACTGACTTTTTTATCTTGGTCTTGTCTGGATTCGAACTCGGTACGCCACGGTTACTGGTACAACCACTATATCCATTACACGAACGAGATGCCTGACTAATAGGCATATCATCTAGTAACATGAATCAAAAAGGGGGAGCCACCTGGTGATCGTTATAAAATTAATTATTGTATTGTGGGGAGTTTATTGCCATGCAATTCCAATATATATATAGATTATTATATATTGCATTATATAATATAATGATATACATATATATATATATATATATATATATATATATATTATATATATATATATATATATATATATATATATATAATAGTAAATGAATTATAATTGTATAATGATATTAGATTATTAATTAATTTAAGATTTTTTAACATAATGTGTTATTATATAAACGTAATATATCATATCTTTACAACTTTGAATGAATCCCACCGGGAACACAACGTTGTTGCGACGTTATATATAACGTAATATATCATATCTTTACAACTTTGAACGAATCCCACCGGGAACACAACGTTGTTGCGACGTTGCATCAACGTCAATCAAATGACGTTGATTCAACGTCGCAGCAACGTCGTTATTGAGAATACCGCGTGTTAGGTGTGAAGCAACTGACTGTGTGTTAGAACTGTGACTTTTCATCGTATTGTGAAATAAAAAAAATTCTGGGCTGAGGTCGGTGAAATTTTGTTTCTATGTCCCAATAGAACTAGACTTGTACAACTGTCAAACTGACGTTGACAGTTGAAGAAATCAAAGAATTTACTCGTGGATAGGCCTACAGAAGAAGATTGTGGTATATATATTTTGTTCCGTGATTTTTTTTGTATATGTTTGATAATCAGTAGAAGTATATAGCAAAATACTACTGCTTAACTTTTTTTGATTTGATTTGAGGTACATGTCATTACAATTAGGCCCCTATGTAAAGGTACACGCCAAGGTGGCTTATCTTCTCCATTTCTTTTTAACATTTTCTATCAAGAAATGGTCGAGTCGTTAGCTGAGTGTAATGGAGGAATTAAAATTAACGGCACATCATATAATCTTTTTGTATACGCTGAAGACATTTTGCTAACCAGTCTGACTGCTACTGGTCTGCAGATAATGATTAACGTCGCAGATAAATACTGATTATACTGATCATTACTGATCACGGTCTAAGGTTTAATCCGTCGAAGACTGAATGTACAATATTTGGTAAATGTCATTTAGATCCACCACCTGAATGGAGACTGGGTGGCACACATCTTGTACAGACCAATAGTGTTAACTATGAGGGTGTGACGTTATCACACTGTAAACCTCAAGAACATGTTGATAAACGAATAATTGCATGTAGAAGAGCATATTTTGCTTTGCAGGGAGCTGGTTTCAACAACACAGTAACCGACGTTGATGCCCTTAGTTATATATGGAAGGCGGCGATACGTCCTATCTTAACCTATGGTATCAATTGCATTAACATTTCAGCAGGCGACCTTGGAAAAATGGAAAAAATACAAAGCAGACTCCTCAAGGCAGGGATAGGAATTCACAAATTTTGTAGAAGTTTTAAAGGTACTGAATGGCTAAAAAATTGACAATGTATTTGAAACCAGCTCATTGAAATTGATAAGTGCTATATTCTCTAACTCTTCACGTGCCAAGACATTTTACTGTTATTTATTAAAGAAACATTGCTGCGATAAATTACGTAATCATACTGATCTGATAGCCAGGGTGAGAACTATATGCAGTAAACACGATGTATCACTCTTTAAGTATATTTTAGATACGTCATATGCTCACAGTGTACAAGTTTCCATCAAATCATCCACTACGCCGGAAGACGGATTATGTGATAGTGTTAGGCAAGTACTGCTTAGCCGCAATCCGTATGACCGGTATATTTTAAGCTTTCTTTGGAAGGCTGAATAAAATTTATTATTATTAATTATTATAACCAGATCAGCGCTTGCTGGAGCGTTATATTTTGACATATCGTACTATATTATACTGGGGTTATTGAAATTAGTCATATGATTTTTATGTTGATTTTTGTATGTATATATGAGTGATAATCAGTAGAAGTCTAAAGCAAGATTGTTTGACTTTGTCTGATTTGATTTCAGGTGCTCGTCATTACGTAACTTGATCAGAGTTCTCTTCACATCCTATTTTTTAGTGGTTAATCTTGTGATAGTTCCTTCAAACTTATCTGTAATTTTGGATGGACTATTCACATATTTGGGGTTTATTTCACAGAGTGGTATATGATTTTTGGGTTTTGATTTTCTTATCTGGAGTTTTTTCAGATATATTTTTTTGTTTTGATTTTTCCCATCATTTGTTCAACCATACTTTCCTATAGTCAGTTTGTGTTTAGAAAGTAGCAATCATGACTACTGTGCAGGATCTATGAAAGAAAATGCAAGAACTTTCTCCAGTGGAACAGCAGGAGATTGCAACCGCCATGAAAACCAACCCTACCCCAGACAGCAGCAGTAATACAAACCACACTCTGATGGCTGGACCTCCTAGACTGTCCACATTCTCTGGAGAGTCAGGTAAGGGTGAGGTAAGTTTTGACCAGTGGAAACTAGAGGTCAAAGGGTTAATAAAAGATCCGTTATATTTGCCGTCCGTGATTGTACAGTCCGTACGCAGGTCACTATGTGGGACAGCAGCTGATGTCCTACGCACTCTCGGTGAAGACATCACAGCTGAAACCGTGATCGAGAAATTGACCAGAATTTTTGGCAACATTCTTCCACCCGAGACATTGCTGGAGCAATTCTACTCAGCAAAACAGGGTGAGTCGGAGAAGTTGGCAAGTTGGGCATGTCTGGTCTGTTGGATGATCTGGTTGCTAAATTGCAAGATCGCCAGGACAAAGATAAGCCTCTTGTGTTAGCTGATGTAGTACAGAAAAATGTTATTTGGCACCTTTTCGATAATGGAACAACCTACGACTCTTTTGGTCTCGGCTATAGTAGCAGAGCTGGAAGATGAACCTGTATCTAAGCCATCTGCGAAGGTAAGTCAAGCCACTGTTTTAAGTGATGCTAGACTCTATGGCCAAGAAGATGGACCAGCTTTTGGCTATTCTGGGAAAGATGCAGAAGCGCCTTGGAGGGCTGGAGTCCAACAGGGCGGGGGCCCTAGAGTAGTGGTTAGCACCGCTGCCTTTCACGCCAGAGTCCGGGGTTCGGTTCCCGGTCTCGGCGGTTTGAAAGAAGCAAAAATTGTTTCTTCCCCATCCACGTGTGAAAGTTAGCATTGTGGGGAGCCTCCGTGACCGAGAGGTAGCGTGCTCGGCCTCAGACCGCCAGGGCTCGAATTTCGAATCCTGTGTCTGGAGGACAGTGTCATCTCAATCATCTCACCATCCTCAGGAGGTTCTCCTGGCCCAGTTTAGCCTATATGTGCACAAAGGTGGCCTAAAGCCCGATTCATTTCATTTTTTATTTCCAACAATTCTCGTGCAGCTGACAGTAGGCGGTAATTGTCGAGGTAATTGTTATCGGTGCGGCCAGGCTGGTCACACAAATTTTCTTGTCCTCATTTAGACGGCCAGTAGCCTGCTTCAAGGGACAAAGAGTAGGTAATTCACATCCACAACCGCCCCAGGTAAGTAGTTTTGTTGGTTCTTCAAATGAAGCAACTATTGACATAGAAGGAATCAGATGTAATGCTCTGATTGACACTGGTTCTATGATAAGTACTATTTCTGAGTTTTGCGCTAAGAGCAAAATTGCCTGTCCTTCCGTTACAAGATTTGATTCGTATTGAGGGTGCAGGACGGCATCATATTCAATATCTAGGTTATGTAAAATCTAGTGTTTGCCTTCCTGAACTCATTTTTTTTATGTACTTTTTCGTGTTGTCCCTGATACTCCATATCATGGGAGAGTACCTGTCTTAATTAGTACTAATATGTTGTCTTCTAGTTTTTCAGAGGTTGTGTCTAGCGATCAGCGCCTATCAAGTCCATGGCGGCTGGCGATGCAGAGTCTCACAGGTCAGAGAAAATATGAAGCCAAATCAGGTATTGTAGGTTCTGTTAAAACTACTAAGCCAATGACAATTCCTGCCTGTGGGCGCGTGATGGTGCAAGGTTTGACACGTGCTGGCGCTGGTACTAGTTTGCCTGTAAATGTGTTGGTAGATGAGCTACCTAGTTCTGAGCTACCTGGCGGGCTAGTTGTTTCCCCAAGTTTGCTTAAATTAAAGGCAGGTACGTCCGCTAAGCGAGTTTCTGTAGAGATCGCTTAAATTAAAGGCAGGTACGTACGCCAAGCGAGTTTCTGTAGAGATAGCAAATCACGTATCACACTCAGTGAATATTCCACCCAAAACAATTCTGTGCAATCTTTTTCAAGCCACAGTCGTGAATAATAGCCAATCTACTCTACCTATTTCCCATGATAGTTCCAATGACAATTTTTGCAATTGTTTGATGAAGCATTGCATGTGAATTTGAGTCCAAATCAAGTCAACGAGATTCGGGACATGTTGTGTCACTGGAAAAGTGTTTTCGCTTTACACGATTTGGATTCATGTAATGCTTCGGGTGTGAAACACCACATTCGCTTAACGGCTGATACTCCTTTCAAAATGCGATTAAGACGTATTCCACCTGGATGATTGACGAGGTGCGTCAACATCTACAGGAAATGTCTGATCTTGGTGTTATTCATCGGTCCGAAAGTTCTTATGCATCAAATGTTGTACTTGTCGAAAAGTAAGATGGCAGTCTTAGATTTTGTATTGATTTGCGCCGTCTTAATTCTGTAACTGTTCGTGATCCATCTACTTGGATTTCGGGAATGCAATATGATGCCGTTCGGTCTTATGCACCCGCCACTTTTCAGCGCCTCATTGAATACGCCATGGGTGATTTATATTTGAATTCCTGTTTATTGTACCTTGATTATAATGTAGTCTTTAGTCGCACCTATGAGGAACACTTGGAAAAGCTGCAGAAAGTTTTTTAACGACTTGACGACAAGGGCCTCAAGCTAAAGCCGTGTAAGTGCAAGCTGTTTCAGAAGTCCATAAAATATCTAGGTCATTTTATTTCTGAGGATGGTGTGGCTACTGCCTCAAAGAAGATCAAAGCAGTAAAGGAATGGCCAATCCCTTTTACGGCTGCAGAGCTTCATAGTTTTCTTGGTTTTGTTGGTTTTTATGGTCGGTTTATTCCGCAGTTTGCTAAGGTAGCTAAACCTTTACAGGATGCTCTATTCAACACAGGTATCCAAAATTCAAAGAAGGGTGCTCGCCATAAAGCAGCAGCATTGGTGTGGGAACCAGAGCAGCAGAAGTCATTTTTAAATATGATAAACTTGAATGAGGCAATGCAAATTATTTTCAGTCAAGGATCACGAAACATTGAACAGTTGATATACTGAGGCCATCTTTATTGATTACATAGTGCAAAAAAAGAGCGCAGCATACCAGGCTGGTCACTGCTGTAAAGGTCTAATTATTTTTGTATAAACCATAGAGACCAAATGTTTTATTTTTAATTTGAAATCATCAAAAAAAGTATTAGTTAGCTCTTTCCGTTTCTTTTCAATACGTATTTTATATTTATAAGGACATTATAAATATATTTACTCTTTCAGTGCAAGGATCGACTTTAGACGTCAGAATCTGACGTCTACAATCTGACATCAATCCCCTTGCAAGTCGATCCCCGCGCTGTAAGGGTTAAAGCAAATCTTATGCGTACCAGACTGTGTAGATATGATGAAAAATGCAAGGAGTTTTATAGAATAATATGGGCAATTCAGTTGGTTTTTAATTATACTAGGACTAGAGCTAAGACTATTCACCAAAAGATTTGACAAAAATGTTTATCGCACATGATAAACGGGGTATTGTTTCGTTTGGAATGAATACAATAAATATAATTGCATAGCCATAGTAAATCGTCCAATTTTGATCTGCTATAAACAAAATTATATTTTTAATAAATATTATTTAATATTAAATAATATTTATTTAATAATAAGTATTGTGCTACTCAACACAAGTTTATGTAACTTGGACAAAAGAAAAGCATAATAGTAAATGGGCCGTAAATACAAGGGTTGTGTATTTGTTTATTTTCACAGCATTTCATCAGATTTTATGTCTTGTTATGTCTTAAATGTGTTGCATTAACTGAATAAAGTGCTCATAGCAATTGTCAATAATAAACACATTTGTAGACATATTTAGTACTATATATATATTTTGTAAATTAATTATTGATATTCTTTTAAAAAGGGGGGGTCGATTATGCCCCCAGCGAAGCTCTTACACTGCCGCTATATGGTGGTTACCTTCAATATGGATTAGAATTGTGTAGCTTTGTGCTTTATCACATTATGAATGATTTTACCTAATTTAGGGCATTTATTATAATAATTTGTCGCAAAAAGAGAGTGTGAACTCCTAACGCCGCATTGGATTCGCCCTTGATTTGTTTTGATAAACTACTAACATTACTTAATAAACAGTTTTGTAGACTTATTTGGGGAAGAACAAAATTTGACTACTAATTACTCAATTTTTTTGAAAAAATAAGGAGGGTTTGAAATGCCCCGAAAAAGCCCTTACACTACAGCTGCACGGTGTTTCCTCTTCCAATATGGATCAGCATACTCTAGAGCAGTTCTGTACAAAATTTGGTGCTTTTATCACAATGTGAACGATTCTCCCAAATTTGGTGAAAAAAAATGACTACTAATAAAAAAGGGGAGTTGACAATTCCCCGAAAAAAGCCCTCACGGTTAAATAAATATAAACAAGTCAAAAAACAATTTTAAAGCACCGAAAAAGGGTGAAATAGTTATATTTCCAGGTCGTATATCGCCATGTAAACAAAACAAGTCAGCAATATACAGCACTTTACACCACATATTCCCACGTCTTGGACGGTGAGATCAAAGCAATCGCCGCTAATTGGTGTCTCATAGTCAGGACATGAGGGGATACACCTGCAACACTGATCATCTGCACAACGCTGGGCCGACGGCATCAACATGTGGGCCAATGCTGTAGGAACATTCAACCGTCCTTTAGCATGTGTTTAGGTATACAAAAAGTTTTAAGCGGATTCATAGAAATGTTGATAAAAAATATTTTTTTTAATCTAAAAACTCTGAAAAAAATAAAATCATGATGTGGGGGATACACTACTTCATTACAAAACTAAAAAAGAAAATTGATGTCATCCCAAGGAGCTACTTTAATATAGTAAATCAGTTTTGGAGTATTTTGGGGGTATTTGGGCGAAAGAATGTAAAAAAAAATTGTTTTTCTTTTTCATTTAATGTGCGTAGCCCATACGTTTTAACTACTGGTATTACTAAAACAAAAAAAATCATTCTTTAGATGTGCCCTTTGTCGTTTAGGTCCAGCTCGTCATAATTTACTTGAATGATCCCCCTCTCATTAATGCCCTATAACTTTCTTATACATGTAGATACAGATGCACACCTGGGCTAAAACTACTCCTAAGATTCACATCTTTCCAATGGTACCTCACAACAAATGTTGGCGGGGGGGGGGGGGGAGGGTGCAACAAACTGGCTCCCAGCCTAAGTTAGAAGACACTGCTTTGTTTACAAAAATTATTGAAGTTGACATGATTACTACATGGAGGATAGTAAATGGCCTAAAACCAATTACATTAATGGAAATCCCGATAATAAAACTGAGCTGTTTTGAAATTATCAGATATGGCTCCCCTGCTAGATATAGATGTAGATAGATGCGATTCTAGAAAAAATGTATACATTCCACCAGACTGAAGCTCACGCTCCTTTAAGTGAAGACACGTTTGAAAAATAAATTGGTAACGCTCTGAAGAAGACATGTGATCATGGTAACAGTTTTTGCCAGTTTGACCTTGAAATGACCTTGACATGACCTGCAAATTGCTTTTGGATGGTACTCCAGTTAAACACAACCCCACCCCATGTCATAACCCAATAATTATTTATCAATATTTTGCTATGTGAGCCCAAGCTAATGTTTTACAATGCTGCATAATTGTAATTTGGCCCGTTTACCTAAATATTGAGGAAGGAGCATACTAAGTGGAATACCTAGGGGAGCCTCCTTCCCAAGGCTGATACTGCCCTTAATATCATAAAATGTGTGTGGAAAATACATACGACGAAGACAGGGGTGTAGCCAGGGGGGGGGGGGGTTCAAGGGGTTTGTACGACCCCCCCCCCCCTATTTTGGCACAATAATTTTTAAAATGCTCACTTACATTCCCCGAAATTGTCAGGGTTGTTGTCAGGGTTGTTGTCGTAAGACTTGCAAAGAGTGCTTACAAAATGTGTTGAGAATTGGCTGAGATATCAGCGAGAAACACGCAATTTTATTTACAAGTCTAATGTGAGTGTACTATAGACCCTAATAGGCCTATCCTTTTTTAAATAGCATATATACAGCTGGTCCGAGTCTACATTGTAGATGTCTATGCGCGCCCACCATTAACACATATTTTACATCCTGCCTCTGATAGACTGGAAGAAGATATAGCCCACGTGAACACAAGGCGTTACGGCAATGTTAATTTAATGCTTGACCATCGTCCTAGGTGATGCCCAAAATTAAAACAACATTAGAATAGCATTGAGTGTTTATAGGAAGTTGCCATTACATCTACTTGTACTTACATCTACAACGCTGCTCACACTATCAGCATTGGGTCAACGTCTCAGGATTCGAAGTTCGAGCCGTAGTCGTCACATGAGCTTAGTCTTGTCAGTTTCGTCGATTAAAGGAACTCAATTTCGTCAGTTTCGTCGATTAAAGGAAACCAGTTTCGTCAGTTTTGTTTCGTCAGTTTCGTTTCGTCGATTACAGGAAACTAGTTTCGTTTCGTCAGTTTCGTTTCGTCAGTTTCGTCAGCTTCGTTTCGTTTCGTTTCGTCGAATACAGAAAGCCATACCATGACATGGCTATCTGCGATGATGAAGTTATCCAGCGCTTTGCAACACTCAGGACTCCTGGAAATGGTTGTTAATTTGGGGGTGTGATTCGCCTTAGGCCACTATATGATTTTTTTCTCTGTTTTTAATCAGAAAAAAATTTAAAATCTAATGAGGGAGGGCGAGGAAAAAACATTGAAATTCTGGAAAAGTTAATGAGGTTGAAAAAATTAATGAGGGCTATAAAATACCATAGTTGGAGGCCTGGATCTATATTTTTCTATTTCCTGATATTTTTTTGGCAGTGGTCGGCCTTAATTCTAAGCACACCCTCATCTAAAACATGTAGCATTTGGACATCAATAAAAGGGGGAATCATATAAAAAATGTCATTTTTCGGTTGTAGCTAACCAATAAATTTAGTTTCAAATGACCTCAGAATGCACCATTAGACACATAATATTTCAAAAATTTCCTGGAGGGGCATGCCCCCAGACCCCCTGAATGGCCGCCCCTTCGGGCCGGGCATCCTCTTCGAGGCTGGAGAGGTACAGCACAAATTCGAACGCCCCTCTGAGAAATCCTGGCTACGCCCCTGGAAGAATATGTCAAAACCAGTCTTTAGCAATAAATGACTGCACAACAACTGTGAGGGAATTGATAAAAAGTGGAAATTTTAACTTTTTTCTGAAAGTTTGACCTTTAAATGACCTTGGTGTGACCTTGGCATGACCTTGGTGTTAGGTTTATGATTCAAGTGTGCCAAGTGAGAGACATTATGATAGATTTTATTTAAAAAATAACCGGAAGTCCAAATTACACCCAGCACCCCACCTGGTGGCGTGGAGAAAAACAGCACATGTAAAATCGTAGGATTGATTTATGCACAACTGGACCAACCCACACATCTATTTCTTCCATCAGCCTCACAGTGCTCGTGATTTCACATAAGCTATAAAAATTACACGTATTTTACTAAAGACTTTATACAGCTAGATCTATAGAAGATTTGGAGAATTTGTAATGTGCTTATTATTGTATTTTTTTAAACGTCTGTTAAATTGACAATAAGTGTGGCTTGGTCAGCTTGTGCATAAATCAAAATCCTAAAATTGAGTTATGTACAACTGGACCAACCCACACCTTTGTTTTCCCCATCATCTTTGCAGTCCCCGTGATTATAAAAAAAAGTTGCACGTATTTTTATTATATAAACTTCAGAATAGATCTATATAATATGTAGAGAGTGTAATGCGTTTATTATTGTAAATTTGCAACATATATTTGTATTTGTTTAATTTACAATACATGTGGGTTGGTCCAGTTGTGCATAAATCAAAATGGTTGTTCTTATTTATGCACAACTGGACCACAGTTTATTTGAGGCAGCGAGGCTCGAACCCGGAGGTATCCGAAGATGTGAGTATTTTCCATGGATAGGGAATGTGAATGTCGTGCGTAAGCTTAACTCAATATTTTCCTCATTCGCTTCCTTGAATTTACAGAAGACCATAAACTTCAACTGCATTTATCTCAAATCGAACTTTTTGGGGTGGGTCAGTTGTGCATAAAGGCATCAAATTCAAAATTGCCGTCACCTCAAAATATTTGTCTAATTACTAATATATATAATATTTGTCTAATTACTAATTAATTCACATAACTACAGATAAATTACGAATTCCATGGGGTTTTTTTTACAGAAAGTGATTCTAAATCAGTTGCCCACTTGACAGTAGCGTTGACTGACATCACTATAATGGAAAATCTTAGAAATCCTCCCAGAAACATTTATTTCATCGCTACATAACCGGATGTTAACAAATTAAAAATAAGAACTTTTTTCATTTAAAAAAAATTTTTTTTTAGTTTTTTAAACCCCTGATTCTAAATTTGATGCTAATTCAACAGTAAAATTGAATGCGACCCCACATTTATAGAAACTCCAGTATGGCCGCTTGTAAGAATATCCTACTACTCGCCAAACAAAGACACATAATTACCATCAAAAAAAGGTTTCTTTGTTTTTGACTTTCCTGATTTCAAATATTATCCATATACATGTATCTGCAACCTTCACCATATCATAAAATCCAAGATGGTGGGCATACCATGTTTTTATTATCAAAATTCTAAATATCATATAGTATGGAACATATTGTAGTAATTCGGCTGAAAAGATATACTGACAAAAATTATTCTGCTGACCCAAAACTCACATAAAAGAATACGTTCAGCTCTACAGTATCTTGTTGCATACTACCATGATGGACAGGACAGAAAGAATCTATACTTAAAATAGAAACAGATGTAGATGTAGACACAAACATAAAAGCATGGGCTACGAGAACTAACAACTTCAGCTTCTCTGCAAACTGATTTCCCAAGCAGCTGATACCCACGCTGGTGACACTTATTATCATCTACAATGATATTTGCACTTGGCAGACTTAGCTCGTGCTAAAGATGATAGAGTATCTGCAGATCCTTCTTTCCTTACCCTTAATTCAGTTACAATTGCACAAATTGTTGCTTTAAAGATCCAGACATGTTTAAAATTTGTAGGCCTTCAGTATACACTACGGGTAGATTTCATTCAGCTCGAGTAATTCAACCTTAATACAAGACTATGAATACTACTTTAACGAGACACTCACTCAACTTTGTTTAATGTTAGGCTAACGTCTGCGACACTAGCCCAACATTAAACCAACACCGGGGGAGTGCTTGGAAAGTCCTCATGTCAATAC